>MJUT01064201.1:2718-42811 GCA_002080005.1 Gigantidas platifrons
GGGATTTCTGTTTAAAAATAAATCATCGCCATTTTTCCTCGAATAAATAATGAAACCATCTAGTTTCAACATGTGAATTTGTATATACAGGTGAGATCCTGTGTAACAACATAGTATTACAAATTTTACAAAATGTTGATAACAGAACCATTAGTACGAAAAATTTAACAAAATGAAAAACGAATTTTACGCGTGTTCATGATAATTGAAAGGCAAATAGTTCTAGCATATACAAAACGAGAACAGGTTCATCAACTATTATAAATGATTCCATATCAGTTCTGAATTCGACTTTTTTATTGGTGTAGACATTGTTATGTGTCTTGCATTAATCTGCGTTAAAAAAAATCATCAGTCATTAACATGATAAAGCCAACAGGCATTATCATGTTAATGACCGCTCGAGGTTTTAGAATTGAGTCCCTTTTTTAAAACGCAACGGAGATCGTGCAGTTGTCAATGTAAACTAACATGGCGGAGGGTACGTCTGCTGCAGCTGATGGAAGTTTGCCGAACTCTCTAATGCACATTTACTAAAATGAGCAAAATTATTTAGAAAGTCTTATTCCCTTCAATTAAATAAAAATAATTGTTAATTATGGAAAGTGCATTATCGTGATTTATAGACCGCCCTTGCGACAGTAATATTGACGTCAACTTTGATAATGATCCATTGTTAGTAGGTACTTTACATAGTTGTCGTATATTCATTAAAATTATGCTTTACAAATATATATGTACTTAGCCGACATCTTAATGGCTGTCAATTCAATTAATACAATTACAAGCAAAGAGGAATTTACTTAAGTTTTTTCTTTTAAAAAACCTTCTATATATATCTTGGGTTTAAACAAATACTAACAAATGAAATTCACAAATGCAATAGTAATTATATATCTTAAGTCGTTAACATCAAATTTATGTGAATTCAAATTAATGTGAATTCCTTGATTTGATACAATTGACATAGTAGATATACAGATAAATATGAAATTCCCAATAGAAATGATATACTTTGTAAACACAGAATGAGTAATACATATGTCAATTTTATTTTGTTTCATTTTATTACCCCCCCCCCCTTTCCAAACTGCGACATTAACATTTATACTTAAATAATGTATCTTCACATAGCAAGCATACTGATGTCGTTTACATATTTTCAACTAAATTGGAAGTTGAAGGTATTTTCTTGATAGCAACCAAGAAAAGAAATAAATCAGTGGAAAATCACTTGTTCATAGACCGACATATATACCATTCCAATACGACGACATTCACTGGCTATATAAACAATGTCGTTATATAACTTCCAATACATTATGAATCATACATGCGTATGGCTGGACAAAGACACATGTTATTACTAATTTATTTTATGATTGCTTGAGCATTTTACTTTTCGAAATTGCTAAAATGTCAAAATTCTATCAAATTGAAAATATCGGTAAATTAATTTCAATAGTCTATTTACATATGCAAACATAGCCGTTAGTGATTTTGCTATGGCATGCATTTCCATTACTAACTTCCACTTACAAAACATTTGTTTAGATTTAACATATTGGATTCGATATAATTCATGGAAGCCATAGTTAGTATTACGCATTAACATGGGTAACATGTCATCCCTCGCTATCACTGATGATACCCATGTTAAAACTACATACAAATTATGGCTTCCTTGAATTATTACTTCAATATAGTTTGCAGTAGTTCCCCGTGGTGAACAACAGTTAGGAGTGGTTGTTAAGCTTACGACTTGCTGTTTTCCGTGCCTTCTAATATATAGCAAACGTTTGACATATATAATAAAAACAATGATCAGCTTCAAGCTAGCGACCAATTTCTAGCGACTACTAAGCTAACGACAAATAAGGCGATATGTCTTAAAACCAAAAAAATAAATAAGAGCGAAATGTACTTTTAAATATTTCTAACGACCAATAATAAATATATTTCTGTAATTGCACATTCAACACATTGAATCGACATCTCGGCATACAGGAAATATTTCTGGACCCCTCCCCCCCCACTTCCACAATACAAAGTTAACATTTGACACACTACTGTGGAAATAAGGTATATTAATCGCACACAGACACTCATGTGAGTAAAAGACAATACATTTTATGTTCTATTTCTCATGTTCACGCGAACATAAAATATTTCTTCTCTTTACTGAGCATATTAACGTAGACACAAATATAATTTGGGATGGCGAGCTTATAAAACAGTACGCCAACTTTAAATAAATAAGGGTAATAACAAAATTACCGAACACCGAGCAATCTTCTAAAGGGAAAGTTAAAACTCATAAATCAATAAACAGACAAAATCAGTCAACAATCGGAAAACTGGGAAAACCGCAATGGCCCTGACTTGATACAGGTATTTCTAAAGAAATGGTGGATTGAATCAGATTTTATGGCGCCAAACCTCTCGCTTTCATTACGGTTCAAAGGTTCCGGTTGTCACTATAACAGCATTTATAACAATACTGGTCTTTTTTTGCTTGGCAGGTCCTTTTGTAGCTCGTTGTCCTGGGTGTCCTACCGTGTCCATAGCTTTCTGGAGTAAGTTTTGTCCTGTTGATTTCAATCGTGATTTTGCTGCCTGTTTGATATTTCTTCCTTGTACGACATCTCCGGCAATATTTAATCCCATTTTTAAAGCCTCGCGTCCTAGGATCTTTGCTCCCTTTTTCAACAAAGGCATGGCTGCTTTAAAGAGTCCTCCAAAGATACTGCCAAGTCCATGTCCTCTTTGATACCGTCTTCCCGCAAATACCGGATATCCTTTTCCGGCTTGGTGTATGCAATTATCGTGGTAAGCTTTCGTATTGTAACGATGAGTTGGTTTCATTCTAGAGAGAATTCTTTTCGTTTTCTACAGTGACTTGTCACCACCACTTGTCCTCTTTCGAGTGGCACTATAGAGCACGTGTCGTCCCTTATATCTATTTCTACGGTCTGAAATCGTCGTTGTAACAGGGGACAATACTGTATCGGATCAAGCACTCGGGTGATCATTTCTCCGTCTCTTCCTTCCACCAGTACGATTCTCAATAACGGTACTTGGGCATCTCCCACCATTCTCGGTTGCACCAAGGGACAATACACGTACAGAGGATTTAATCCTTTCTTGACGTCCGCTATCCAATCTGAAACATACTCCCCCTCTGGGAATATAGCTTGTCTGAATCCTAACATGGATTGTAACAAAGGACTGATGATGACTTGACAATCTTTTTTCACTTTCATATCGATTTTATGATTGATTTCGTTGAAACCCATGTCGAATTTATTCTTGAGTTCCTTCCTGTGCTTTTTCCCCTCGATGGGGAATCCTTTTGGCAGAGGAATAGTACCAATCCGGTAACAAGACCAAATGCTTTTGTAGTTCTGACTCCTTGTAAAAGTGAACCTTCAGCCAGGCTTCGTTATTCTTGACGTTATACCAACTGTGAGGATACTGTATCTCTGCCAATCCGAATTCCCATGCTCCGTCCAGATCCGTTATTTTCGACAATTTCGTCGTGTAATGAGTCAACGTATTGTTCGGAACTGTATCTAGGCAGAGTCAGGTAAAACATGCTTCGTCTTGATCGTGGGGTGAGGTAACAGGTATCCCAGAGAACTGCTCAACAAGGCCGTCCACAAGGTACTGTTCTCCGATTCGACCGTCAAGTTGTAAATGCTGACTACGATAACCGTGCACAGGATGAGTACCAGACACAAAAACACCTCTGAACGTGGTGTCTTCTTTCCACAAGTCACCCAAGACGATACACTGTCCGTGTCACTCGGTGCCATTCGCAAGACTGACATTTCAAACCGCGACGCCTCGCTTTTGTAGGTCCTGTTTAAAGATCCAGCTGTTGAAGGACTCTGGATATCCGAGCCACTTGACTAATTACTGAACTCTTTTTCAAAATGGTTTCAATCTTGTATACGTCGACTGTCTTAATGACTTTCTGTAATTCTTCGGCATATAATGTTCCTTCCAGAATTTCACCGCGGTCATCTTTCGGGGGTCTGGTTTCGATACATTTCACTACCGTAAGCAATTCTTCAGTCCAGTTGGGTAAATATCCTTTCTTGAACGTACGCTTGGCTTTGCTGAGTCGCACTCTATCTCCGGGAGAAAATGTGCACGCTTTTTTGGTTCCCTTTCTTCCATATAGCCTCTTGGACACCGTTGTTTGGTTAGCCCACGTGACTTCTACAGGTGGTATGCCTATGGTTCTGTAAGCGGTGTGGTTATAAGATGCGACCATCTCGGATAGAACGTCTACCTAGGTTAAGGTTTCTCTGTGTGTGAAATACTTCCACATCTTGGTTTTCAATGTTCTGTTAAAACGTTCAACGATACTGGCTTTGGTCTCCTCGTTGTAAGTGGTAAAGAAGTGCACGTCGTGTTCTTTGAAAAACTTTTGAAATACTCGGTTCGTAAATTCAGTTCCTTTGTCTGTCTGTAAACGTATCGGACGCCGCCCCGATTTGAAAATGACATGAAACCCATCTTTTAAAGTCTTCCCCGTCTTGTCTTTCAATGGAACGACCCATGCATATCGGGATATCACGTCTATACATGTCAACAAGTACTTGAATCCTTTGTTGTAAGAAGATAATTTTGCCAGATCCACTAAATCCGCCTGCCACTGGTGGTCAATTCCATAGACTACAACGCGTCTCCTGGGAAATCGTCGTCTAGTTGGTTTATGCAAAGTGTACGTGTTCTGAGACTGTAACCATTCTCTGACTTGTTTCTTCGTATAACCTTTCAGCTTAAATTTACTCAATCCTCCATAACTGGCGGGAGCTAAAAGGTTGTAATAGGTCGACTCCATGTTTACAACTGCCCCTTCGTGGTCTCAACCTCCGTTTTAAAAGTCGACACAGTTCTGGACTTCTTTACTTCTATTTCTTTGTGTTTTTGGGGAGTACGGTCTAACAGGGGAGGGACTCTGTTGTCGTTTGCGAGATCTCGGTGTTCTTTTGGTCTGAGTGATGTATCTCCAGCGGTCCTCGTGACCAATCAAATATTGTGGAACATTTGCTTCTCGTAAGGCTTCTCCGAATGTTTCCCATCCTTATGGGTTGAAATATTTCCTTTTGCTCAGCACGTCGTTGACTAAATCCACCATGTTGTTTCCTTGAACGGTTTCTCCCTTGTATTTCAGTTCCCCTTTCTCGTTCCAGCTAATGTCGGGACTGCTCTTCATTTTTTTCAACAAGAGTTGTGCCTTGGCCTTCATTGTTTTTGGTACGCTTTCCAAAATTTCGTCGTCGATCAGGTCCTGTTTCACGGGTTTAGGTGCGACTGCCACGGGTCTGGGTCTGTAATCGTCGTAGATGTTCAAATATCGAGTGAACGATTGGTCGTATAGCTTGAGACGTTCGTGTGCCGACAGGTCTTCTCTTTCTAGTATGGTTTGCATCTTCTTATCCAAGGTGTGCATGACTTTCACGCGTTGTTCCACTGGTTGTTTTGGGCGCTCTTGAGTCTGGTGGTATCGATTTATTAAGGTTAGTTCCTTCATTGAAATAATGTAGAGAGCAACAGTGCTACTACAGATGGAATCGGTGCTAGTAAGGATCCCACAAATTCACCTTTCTGTAAGATAGCTTTCTTCTTTTTGAGAGAGACCGACTTTTTCGTCAGTGCTCTCAATCGGGCCTTATTTCTCTTGAGTTTTTCCTTCTGCAGTGTAGTTAACGGGACGTTGCCTCTTAAAATATTATCGGCACACTCACACAGACAGTCGATGAGACTGCGATCGGCTTTGGTTATGAGGTATTTACAATACACGGTGTCGTCTTTTGTAAGTATACTATATCACTGGCCTGCTTTTTCAAGCGCTGAGAGACCATGTTATTCCCTCAGCGTCTGATGCAAGAGTGACAAGAAACGGGATGTAACATCCTTTTTATGACTCGACATACGCTTTCTGTTCTCCATCGGGAAAGATGAAGGTTCTCGTGATATCCGGCGTGTTTTGTTTCATATCGATCACCATGTAGCCGTGAGTTCTGGCCATAGCTCGGGCAAAGGCTTCCAGGAAAAACTGCGTTCTCCTGTGATACATTTAGTGTGCTAGCGCCATGATCTGCGATACGTCTGTTGGGTTTTTGAATAGAACCATGTAATGTTCATTGAGACTTATGGTTCTATGGTGTTTTCCTCGATGAAACAGATTCTGAACGATGTACATGACGCTGATGTTTCTGTGGTGACTCTTTTTCGTAAACAGTGAAGCCACCCTTTGATCCGTTTCGTTCATGAGATCGTCCAAATTGATCAAATGTTTTTCTCTTGGATCTAAATTATCCAGATCCGGTAAACCTTGTTGAAATTCGATTCCTTCTACTGTTCCATACAACGTGTGATATTCACCATAACACCATACGATCTGATCTGGCTTGGGAGTCATCATGTGTTTGATATTGTGAACGAACCGTCGGACAAATATCGAGTTTCCACTGCCTGTAGTTCCGGCAATCACACTGGTAAACGGATGGACCCATGGCATGAATTGATTGGGATCGTATCCGTCTGGAACCCAAAACAAAAACGGATTATTGGTTTTCAAAATATAATAGGGTTCTTCTTCATTACTCTGGGAGTATTGTTGCTGCTGTGGTGACGGCGGCATATATCCCTCTGTCAGCGGCGGCGGTGGGGGTGTATATCCCTCTGTCAGCGGCGGCGGTGTATATCTCTCTTGTGATTCCGTGTTTGTTTATATAATGTCGCAACATGACGTCTTTTCTCAAACATCTCAGTTTACATACTTTTATCATCCATCTGCTCTGTTGGACAGACATTCGTAAAATGATCTTCATCTCAAGTATTTCCACATATATAAATGTGTCTATAGTTTCCCCCAAAACCCACTTATAGGTGTCAAATATCAACTTTGATATTTGGATTTGGGGGTGGACCCTATAAATAACCCATGAAAAAATATCGTACTGTTTCATAAGCTCGCCATCACAAAATATATTTGTGTCAACGTTAATATGCTCAGCAAAGAGAAGAAATATTTTATGTTCGCGTGAACATGATAAATAGAACATAAAATGTATTGCCTTTTACTCACATGAGTGTCTGTGTGCGATTAATGTACCTTATTTCCACAGTAGTGTGTCAAATGTCAACTTTGTATTGTGGAAGTGGGAAATATTTTAAAGTACGTTTCGCTCTTATTTATTTTTTGGTTTTGAGACATATCGCCTTATTGGTCGCTAGAAATTGGTCGCTAGCTTGAGCCTGGTAAAACAATGCCGTGTTTATTATATAAGAACAAAGCACCTCATCAACATTAATAATTACCATTTACTCGAGTGACCTCCTTATACATTCCAGGCTAATTTTGATTGTTCCTGCTGTTTATATAGAACTTACAATTCTATATTTCAAAACGTTACAATACTGGACATATGCCATGTTTTGGGCTGTATCCTGGAACGCCAACATTTTGCAAGATCAAAGAATTATGTTGCCAAATTTGAGCAATCGGTGCACATGTACTTTTACGACGGGAAAGTCGGTATTATTGATTGTGTTTGCACGTTTTAATTGCACATCGCATATTTATTAATTTGAGACATGTTGATTATTTTCAGTGAATATAGATGTTTAAAACGTTAATAACCGTGTAAATAATTTGTTTTGTGATTTTATCACCTGGTTTATATGTGTGTGCCGCGCATGTTCTAATGAGATTTTGCCATCTAATAAATCGCTCGTTTATTTGCAAAGCAAACGAAGGACGTCATATTAGAATATATAATAACAAACAAGACAACCCACCCTTCATCATGAATATAAAATAGCCATTTACTTGTATGACCTCCTAACGCCTTCATTCTTCATTTCGATTGTTATTTTCGTAATATAATTAAATATACTTGTGTAAATCAGAAAGTTTCAATACAGGACTTTATGTATAAAGGATTATGGCTTGATTACTTTGCCTTTCTCTCTTTTTTTAATTACTTTTTATGTTTTGCATACATATTGACAGTCATCCAATATTTTCACAATTAGTGTCATGTTAATAAACGTTGTTATCGCACATACAAGGTCTATCTTTATATAAATCAAGATCACTCACTCTATATATTGTAATAAACACATAGACATCTACTTTATATTCGTGTCAGGAAAAACCTTCATTCAAATATATAAGATATAATAAAGTAACAATGTACTGACTTGTAATCTAATAAATCATTTAAAGGAATAGATGACCTTAGCCGCTTTTACTTTGGCCCTTTGGTTTTCTTTCTCTCAAAGAATTTGAAATTATTTGGCTTTGAGAGTACATGATGAAGGTTATTCCAGAAACGTGTCGTGTGAATTAAGCTTGATATCTACGTTTTTTAAAAACAAACGGGAACAACATATATACTAATTTACATAGATACAAAACGAAAGGGACATGAATATCGTGCTAACCTCTGTCCATAAACCTGTCATTACTGATGAAGGTTAACACCATTGATTCCCACATCACCTCACCTCATGGGTTTCAAACACCTGCCTATGGCAGAGAGTTTCAAACGCACGCCTATGGCTTTGAGCTTCAACATTCGGTTCACTCTCGTAGTAAGTCTGGTAGTCACGCTTCAGCTTGCAAATTGTTGAGTGCTACGATAACTACGAGTAACCGAAACTAAGCAAAAGTAGGGGGAACTACACCAAACTAGTACATAATGTGGAAAGCCAACAATTGATTACCCAAATAGAATACAACGAACATGTAACCAGGAATGAGTTTTCTTTGGTGTTGAGTTCTATGTATTTTTTTTTAGATTAGTAAATGGAGAAGAGGAAGATGAATGGTTTCTCCAATACAATACAATGTAGTTTATCTTGTACCATGTCCCTCTGTATCTGACGGCTTAAGATATTTTGTTCGTTGCATTACTGGGTTTATTCAGTGTTTTTCAAAGTTTGGTATTTGTAACAAATATTGCCATGTTTAATGAATAATAACAACAACAAAAAACTCATCATAAAGCATAAATCATACATTTATTTGAATGACCTCCATAACCTTCATTTTGTTTATGGAATCTAAATAATGCCTGGGTGTATCCATATTTTCGAGGGTTTCTATGCAATAGAGTTGTCATGTCTTTATGTATGAATACTTTTGGGGGACCGTCGTGGTCGTGATCGTATGGTAGTTGGATTTACTACTACCTGTGCAATCAGTACCTATCACCACTAAAGTTGTGAGTTCAAACCCCGCTCATGGTGAGGTGTACTAGATACAACATTATGTTATAAAATTTGTTACTTGCGATAGGTTGGTAGTTGTCTACGGTTTCCTCCAACAAAGAAACTGACCGCCACGATATAATTGAAATATTGTTGAAAGCGGCGTTAAACACCATAACTCTACCCCCTAAAATAATTTTGATCTGATAATATTGTCTTTTTGTATAAAATATTTATTTTTAATACAAAAATAATGTCAAAGTGTAATTAATATTTGATAGTCTCTCATGTTTTTACATACATATTCTTTCTTACTAAAGAAAAAAAGTAAAGTAAAAACCTGCTAATTGAAAAAAACCCGCAAAAATATTATTATTAAGAAAAGACGTCCTTTGTACTCTTTCGGAATAAGTATTATATTTGTAACCGTGTTAAGGACATGGCAACAGTCCAGGTTAAAGTTTTTAGATATATACCAATGCAGTGTTTCTGTAGATAAAAGGGCCAGTCATAATTACATAGAAATACTATAACTAATATCTTTTTAATTATTTGGATTCATATATATTTTGGAAATTTTCTATGCTAGAAATTTAGCCTATATTTAATTAGAACCTATTTTGTTCCGATAATATCTTTTTAAATACCTTTCTATTTTAGTATTGGAAATAAATATTATAATATTATAATTAAAAAACAAACACGCACAAAAGTCATGCAATATGATCCTAAAAAAACACGATTCCTTACACATGTCATAATTAATTTCATGTTTGTTACCAATGTTGTTGTCTATACAAGGCCTCTATTTATTTATTAAAACCCGGGGATATATATATATAATTAAGATCTGACTCCTCCAAAATGGGTGTCAGTGCGGGAAGAATCAAGTACATAGCTTGCGCTTAGGATGTCACTTTCGATGGGTTTGAACCGATCATCGTAGATAATATATTGTTGCACCACTGGGGTGGTAACGATATAAGTATAACAACTGGTTGTATAATCACCCTGGTAGTGGGTTATTTATATTACTGGTAGCGTAATCTGCACAAGCTGAAGGCACTGGTAAAACCCAATGTTTCATACTTGTACAACAAATAACAAAGATATGGGATAGATTTTCATTGAAATTTATTATTATAGCAATTGATAATTTAATAAATACAATATTAAATCCTACTGAGCGCTATAAAAATACCGGGATCCCCCTTTTGGACAAATGTTAATATTAGCGTCAAGTCGTACGGACGTAGTAAAAATATGTAGATCACAGGTCGGAATATTCTATCTTAAGGGGAACGTACCAATCTAAATAACAGAGACAATAAAATAACAATATACATACAATAAATATTCGCGATCACGATGCCTGAAATATAAATAAGTCCATTCATACACACATGCGCGCTGTGCTACTCGGACGGCTGTACACGCATCACGAATGAAATAACAACTGAACAAAAAAAGTAAATCATGAGTAGCACATAGAAAATAATAAATACACAATCAATTATCATATTCCTAACTCCTAAATCGTAACAATATCATGTTTCTATACACAGGGAGTTCCCATGGGGTTCTCTAAAAATATGGTTCATTCTGAAATGTAGAATGAAATGAACAAATATATTGTATAACTACAATGTACTTAAAGAAAAAGGAATATAATATTATTTTGTACTTAATATTTACCATTCAAACGTAATTTATGCGAGATTAATATGACCATGAGTAGTCTAATATACATTTATTGTCTGGGAACGAGAGGAATAGCAAGTTTATTGTCACTCGAGACCCAACTATTGCTCGAGGCGCAGTTGGTGTCGAGAGTGACAATAAACTTGCTATTCTCCGAGGATCTACCTAACCGCTAAAGACTAAAATCGTGACAATGAATTCCTAGTGAATACGCATCTCCTTATATGGAAAACCGCGGGAAATGTGATTAAAGTTCTATTCACTGGCCGGTGAATAGTCATTTGTGCTATTCACCGGTGAATAGTACTTTTCAGACAAATTGAATGAAACTATGGAAATTGTATTTTTATTGCAATAAAATTTATATAGAAAAAAGTATGAGAAGTATGATAACATTAATTATTCTACTGGCAAAACAATAGACACCAAATTCTATGTTATGTAACCATAAATATTTGCAACATTTGCCGTGCACCTATTTATGGTTGATTATATTACTTTTAGTCAGACTGATTTATTTGTCCATATATTCGTTTTACATATGTCGAGTATTTGTGTAATATCGGTTTGCTATATAACAGAGAGTCATACTCATATCATTGTATGTTCCTACTCGTCCAGATTGACTTCAGGTCGAAGATTATTTGCCTCTTCAAATTACTTTTCATTTAACTTCAAAACGCCAACGCAGTAATTTATGTCTATTACCATTTGGTAAATATTGTATATGAATGATCAAGACTCTATGCAAATATTTAACATTACGGTTTTTTTTCTGCTCTTTCCCCACGTATATGCCGATACACTTATTCTGTTTTTTGGAGACATCTTGACCGCAATCGCATACCAGATTGATTTAAATAAACGTTAGAGTAAATCGAAGGGCCAACCAGGAATGGACATTCCAGAACCACTGTTAACATTGGGTACATAAGCCACAGGACAAATCAACATGGACCCACCTATTCATTTAGTGCTTATCACATCTACAGTTGTAAGTTTGGTTCCGCCCGTTAAGTGGTGCACTCGATGCATCTTTAAATTATGCTTTTGTTTCGTGTGCGATAGGGTGGTGCTTTTTTTTTAGGGTACAATAGACTCTCCAAACAATACAAATGGCTACCACAATATAACTGAAATATTGTTGATGATGGCGTTAAACACTCATAACCCTTACCATAATCCAGTTGTCATTGTATCTTAACACGTGATAGTTTCCGTGTCTACTCTGAGTATGACTTTCCCCGCTAAATACTAGTGTAGAGTAGTATATGGATCAGAGTTGGAACGGAAGAGGGTTTGTTTTGGAATGTGGAATAATTCGAGTGGTTCTTTATTATTTAGATAATCTGCACTATGCTTAATATGGGGTATATGTTATTATTATCGCACACAATATTTAGAATGCTGGTGTTGTGATATTTATTAACATTATACTCATACCTAGTATGCTTAAAAGGGAGCATCCCTTTTAATACAAGCGAGTGGGTTTGACGGAAAGTGGGGACGTCTTTAGCTATATCATGCATGGCGAGAACACGTTAGTCTTCCATGAGATGATAATGTCTGATTTGTATTAGACCAACAAGCTTTGTTTTATTTTTACAGTGCTATATCACTTAGCAGACATAGTCCATAGTTAGTTCACTCCAAGCCAAAGAGTCGTTTTCTGTCCAATGCTGCGTACTTTGCGGAGAAACACCAATCATCAATGTCATGTTCCAAATTATGACTGATGGAAATTATTTTTAGCATTTCTATTACTGGATCTATTTTGTTTACCTCTACCCACTTCAGCCTATATTGAACTTTCGTTTTCAATCAGAATGGATTCTCACCTGCATGTATATTGGTATCTTGATATAACACACAGCCGGGAAACAAGTAAAAAATATCTCACATTTATATCAAAGTATAAAAATCAGAATTATGGAAAAATACCGTTTTAATTTGATATCACATTTCTGGAGCATGTGCCCTGTGTCAACAAAGTGTCCGTAGTATTCTAGACAAATAACATTTACAACATTGCAGTTAATATGAAAGTTCCATCCGTGCAAATTGTGTAGATTACAATTCAACTGCAGGCTAGAGGCCGATTCACACTCATTTTAATTTATGTCTAAGTGTAATGTAGCCTCTCATGATCATTTACATCCATATCCTTTCTTTCTAATTGACTCTCGTTGGATGTGAACAATATCATTAAACAAACTTGTTTCATTTACTTTTATTGTTGCAGAAGAGACTCATACTATCAATTCTTCCATCGCTAGTTATGTCAAATTTTGCCTTATTAAACTTTATTAATTATACTGTAAAGAAAATGTTTGACTTAAATAATTTCGTTTATTTTAAACTATATCAAAGTAATATATCCACATCCTTTTATATAATTATGATACCTTAATGACGAAACATGAATATGCATGTAAGTGAACAATAGCTTAACACTTGATTAAAACATTTTGTTCTGTGCAGTCATCTTCATATTTTTCACAAAAATAGCTGAACTCTGATTGTCGTAGGTTATCGATATAATATTTCTGCATTTCTCCGTCACTTTCCGTACAATTGTTGTATGTGTTTTCTATACTGTATCCACTCATTGTTTGTTGCTGTAGAACTTGGACTACAATAAATAAATCATTCAGAAAATAAACGACAATCTAATTGAACGCCGCCACTATTTATTGAAGTGTCTGTAACAAGTCAGGGAAGTAAGCGCTTAAGTATTTATGTGTTAGTGGTTAACTATTTATGTGTTAGTGATATCGATTTTGCCTCTTTCTACGAATTTTATATTTGATTTCCCGACAATATGGTATTCTTTGTTTTCCATTTTATTTCTTTTAATGCAATACTAAATTATGTTCGTTCAATTATATACAGACCGACTCGGTGGTGATGAAGGAGTTATCGTGTTCTCCTCGAGTGCGATAGACCGCGGGTTCGATTGATTTCCGCTTGGGTCAAAACTAATTCGGTGAAAAAAAGGTATTTGTTGCTTCTTCTCTAGGCATGCAACATTAAGCATTAAGAGCGGACTAGTTACATTGTAGCTCAGAATTGTCGTTGAGTAAGCACAATAACAATCCAACGAGCATATTGGTCTAGTAGACATTAGGCATCTATATCATATCGAAATGTTTCTTGTTCCTGCCATGATATAACAGAAATGGTTTAAGTAACAATCGGCGACTTATTCTAGACATCTCCAAAAGAGCTTCGATATTATCATATTCACACGTCTTAGTGAAATATTATTTTACTTTATACATTACATTGGAGGGCAGCCGTGACTGATGTCGTGTGGTACATATGGCTATATCGAATTCTACCTATACAACAATACAATGTTCAAGTTGTGAGTTCGATTCTCGCCTTCGAGAAGTGTGTTCGATACAACATCACGTGATAAAGTTTGTAGCTTGCGACAGGTCAGTGAGTATGTTTGTGTAATCGCCACCATATGACTGAAATATTGTTGAATATTGATTTAAACACCCATAAAATATCATAATATAATATTCAGATTTCATTTTAAAAATATTTAGAACTTCTATGCGTCCATGACATATCAACAGAAACGTTAATTTTCTATGACATATTTCGTTTAAGATTAAGTTGAATGTTAAATACCTGTAACTAACCTGAACAGTCTGGCATGGTATTTTTCGGGGTCCATGATCCCGAGGCTCCACATATGTAAAAATCATCAGCATCCATTCCTCGAGGCACTGTGTATGAGTTCTCACAAAATAAGATACAAATTTGACCATAGTCCGTTTTCCAATCGTTGCAAACTAATGCACCATTTGCAGGAATATTCAGGACTGGACACGGGTTTGCTAGCATATAAAGTTAACATTAAAATTATTATTGTATGTTATGCATCTGGTAAGAAGTTTTATATGAGCATTATCTGTCGTCTGATATTTGTTTTTGTGATTTGCTGTGTGCGGGTGTCTTGTAAGAAGTATGAACTGCTTACCCTTCGCGAGTGCCTAGGTCAACCTCTTGCTTTCTGGTTGGGTCCGTGTTGCTCATCTTTGCTATTTTCTGTGTTGTGTTTTCGTTTTGTTTGTTGTTGGTCTGTGTCCAACATTGCCTGTGTCGTCTGGATTATACATTCATGATTCCCAAATCTCTAACGTTTATTTAAACAAGTCATCCAACAGTTAATAACTACTAAGTAATACTTATACAATGTATTCAAAATTCCATTCATATATATTCTTTAAGTTTTTGCATAGGTAAGCAGTAAATAAAAAAAAAGAATGGTATACTCCTATTTCCAGAAAATAAGGGAAAATAACTTCATCAAATAGAAAATGATCTGGAGCTTTGACCATTTCATATGAAATAACTTGTGATATCTTTATTAATTCAATACATATATATTCAGATTCGGAAAATGCCAATATATTCTGATTAATGTCTTGTATTCTCTGTAAATATTGAAAATTGCAAAAACATAATAATAAACAAAAATACTTATATAATGAACATAAGAATTAACATTAAACACCTTATTAAATAAAACAGCATGTGAGATTCCAATTTTATCTTAAATATTAAGGTGTATCATATACCGTGAGGGTGTGTTCTCGGTGTAACTGTATGCGATAAACTGACAACCGCGATTTAATTGAAATATTGTTAAAGTGACGTTACACACTATTAACTTAAACATATCATTTCATGAAAGTCTACTTACGTCTGACTTTGATCTCAAACAGGCATTCAGAATCGAGACCATTTGATGGTTTTACAGCTGAATAACTCACAATGAAGTCTCCCCATGGAAACGTAAACACATTTGATGGATAATTTGATGTCACGACGACATCAAATTTGTGTGGATCTGAGAATTCTGGTACTTGCCAATCATATCTTGTGGTTAAACTGTCAGTCGTAAAGCTTTGGTCACTGGAACAATTACTCATTACTGGGGACTGTATATCTGAAAAAGGAGAGTTATTTCCTTTGGGTAGTACTGCGGTTTTCGTTATGTGGTACAAATCACAACTTTTCGTTTCTTTACTGTGCTGTTTATGCTGAGTTAAGGAAATATGGGGTTGATTCAGTCTGATGCATAAGTATTAAATAATCGTATTTCTTGTCAAAAATAGTGTCTTCTAAAGGTGCATGAATTAACAAATTAACAAATGTTTTCAAATATACCTAGCTCTAATGAGAGAAGTTACAATGATTTCGATTAATAAAATACTGACCCGAGTGAAATTAAGGACGAAAATAAGTTCATATGTAAAATATGTGACTGTCACTGAAAAAGTATGGAGATTATGGTAGGGACAAAAATGGCCTTTGTAGAGGCTAAAATATGTGTATGTTATTTCTCCAATTATTATACACTAGGGCTTATGACGTGTAATTAGGAGCGTGGCAGTATCCAAATACGACCTCATAATGTTCTACTATAAGGTTATATGCATTGTAATATAAGCACCTCATCCCTTACCAGCAATTTGATAAAGCATTCCGTTTTGTCACCAGCGGGTGTTCACGGAAGTTCTAGGAGTTGTCCCCTACGAACCACCACCAGTATGTATAGGTGTCCGATGGTTTAAGGTCGTTGGTTTCTTACCTCAAGGTTAACACTACTACTGCAGGTTCTCATCCTGATATCAACCTCATATGTTAGAGATTCCAGACACCTACCTAAAGATCAAGTGATTCACTGGTCAGTACGTTATTTATGTCCGTGTTCCCCCAATAAGTCTGTTACTGATGATTTCGCTGAAGAACTACTGAAAGATGCCATAAATACCAACAACCCAGTTCAACCATTTATCGAAAGTGAAACCAAGCTATTAAACAAATACGGTCTTTTCATCGCGTTCGAGAAAGCTTCCGAACAGTTGTACAAAAACGTGCATGAAAAGCATAGCATGACTTTAACTCCTAAAGATTTATAAATTATCAGGCTTTCCAGTCTTTAGAATTTGAGCATAATAAATTTGATATCCACGTTTTTGATTTGTTCTCTATCTTGTAACTTGTCAGCATACCATTTTCACAGCTTTTACCGGACCATCCACTTGAGCATACACATTCATAATCATCTGGAATGTTGGTACAGGTCCCTTCATTCTTGCATGGGTTACTTGCACATGAATTGAAATCTTATTCAAAGATATAAAGAAAATATGAAGTTATTAAAGTCTGCCTGAATGATTAACAAACAAGATAAACATCACACACTAAACAATATCTGTATCTTCCCTGCTGGTGTGGTTGCTTGAGTTCCGCGAAGCATTAGACTAAGCATTAATCATGAATCGCGTACTTTTTCTTTGTATCTTTTAGATTACATTTACATTTGTTTAACATGATAAGAGTTTGAAGATACCAAAGGTGTAATCAGAATCTGTAAATCTCAGAAAGACAGACAACACAATGGGCAAAAGACAAAGGACAAAAAAGACAAACAATGATCTGCAACACACTACACAGAAAACTAGTGATCGAGTAACACGAACCCTAAAAAAACCGAGGATGAACTCGGGTGCTCCTTAAGAGTAGGCAGTTCCTGCTGCAATAGTTTTATCCGTCGTGTTGCTCTAGTTACAAACCCGATGATAAGTCATGAATGAGGAAAAGACATCGAAGTGGTTAGGACAAATGGAATATGTACATATCGTTGACTACAATATCACTTTGAGTATCATTTAATAATGCAAGATAACCGGTGATTGTTGTGTCTGTGGAAAAATGTGTAAGTTTGATTTTCTGTAGTGGTGTGGTGTACTAGATACACCTTTATGTCATAAAGTTCGACAATGACTTAACGTTGGTACAGGTCGATGTGTTTTTCTAAATTCCTTAATTTCTAGAAAGAAATATATATATAACCCATACGCATAATAATTGAAATATTGTTTAAAACAGCGTTATACACCCATAGTTAAAACAAATCCATAAATAAATCCACAATAATGATATATAACATTTATACAATTTGGCCCTTCCAATCATGCGAAACCTTTTACAGACTATACCAGAATTCTGGTAAGGATTTTTTTTCATTAGTTACTTGCAAAATAACAATCTATGTTGTGTTTCTAGAGTGTAATTATTCATATAATGGCCAACTCTGAGTTATATCTCTTTAAATCTAAGTATTTGTTTGTTACTAATATATTTTGGGACATAACAGTCAAACTTACATGCACAACGTGGTTTTGTTCCACCCCAGATGGCGCTTAGTTGACAAGTTCTACTACTGGAGCCATCTACTAACAAGTAGTCGCCATGACAGGTATACGATACGGTTGCTCCATAGGTATATGTTGTACCATGAATGTCTCCGTTGTTAATTGATCCTGGATGCCCACAGTTGATTTCTAAAAATAAATAGCTAATTATAGAAAAATAAAATTAAAAGGCAATCAGTCCTCTAAAATGGAGGGTATAATACATTTAGATATTTAGGACAATATTATTGATCGGATGGATGAATGTTTAGAAAAATCGAGGTATTAGGGAAAATCTTCATTTTCTATCATCAGTGTTTGGATAAAGTAAATACATTTGTACTACAACAACAAAAATCTTATGTTAAGCAATATTGAAAACTTAAAATGACACACACACACATTATAGTTATAAATTCTTACGAAATCCACAACATGAACCGTGAAATCCAGTAACACATCTACAAGAGTAGCTATTAGATGTTCCACCATTATAACAAAATGCATTACATCTTGATTCATCCTCTCCCATGTCATTTGTGGCACACGTGTTGAACTCAAATACACAGCCAGCTTTGTTTTCGTATAACCAAACATCCCTTGATCGGCGACGAAATCCGTTGCATTCACTGGAACATTTTCCCCATGCTTTCCAATCATCCCATCGACATCCACATTCGTCCCACTGTGATGTTTTTCCACCATCAGTTAGATTTGGTAATGCAACCAATATAATGGAAGTAAAAAGTAATACTATGGTAACCTGGAATTGTAAGAGTTTATTAATTGTTTTTCATATAGAACTATCAATTTTCATGGTCTCGATCGTCTTATGAAAAGAAAATTCAAACAGAGATGGTCAAAATTTTTACCAATATAACAAAAACAGACATAGCCCTTTAACATCAAGTCAGTGAACACAAAAAGACAATGACATTCGTCGATGGACGTGCATGTGATGTGCTAGCTTGGGACAGGATAAAAATACTTCGGTGTTAAACAGTATAATATTAGATAAGTTCCAGCCGTACTACTTTAACTGCTGTAACAAGGTTACCAATAATGGTTACCACATAATGATCCTGAATATTACTCATATCACTTAATATCTGAGATGACTAAATGATCTATGGGATCCTTATTGGATCTAGTTTTGTAGATACATTTGTAGTTGAGACGATTATATATTATGTATATATTATTATAGATATCTGTAAGAAAATTTCGAAAATACCAACAGGATAATCTGAAACCATAAATCAAGGGAAAAAATGACAAATGGACAAACAATAATCTAAAATATAGTACACAGAAAACAAAACATTTGGGCAAAGCGACCCCCTCCTTCCTAAAACTCGGGGATACTCAAGTGGTCTGGAAACTTAAGCAGTTCCTGCTCCACAAGTGGTACCCGCCATTTTAATCACTCCTGTGATAAGTCATTTTCACATATAAGTCAAAGACGGTCAGTATGTGGCACAAGTAGAAGACATCATACACGAATACAGAAGGACGGGACATAATAATGACTTCATTCACCTTTGAAATAAATATCATTCTATTATTTATAAATGAAAAAAAAATGATATTCACTAAATTACACTTGTTTTGGGATTTGAAAAAAAAAATGAAATATGATAATTAACAACGTGTAGTGCAGGCGATATAAAATATAGAAACATTTGTCTCTTCATGCTATTTGTATTGCAGGTAATTATATAAATAAAAAAATATCATACTATGTAATGTGTATTGGACAAAAAAAAAAAAAAAAATATACATTTGTCTTACCATGTTATCTCCCCAATAGACACATCTTAAAAGTAATATAGACAGTATGTAATATTTAAATTCTGTCCATTGAATTATTGTTTTTATCAAGTCGTCAGGCGTGACCAGCTTCCTGTTTCGTTCGTTTTGGAAATACAAAATCATAACGAATGGGTATTAAAGTTTAGACGATAACGGAATCAGGTAAGTTCAATATACATAAATCCTAGATATTCATATATGTAATGATTTAAGTGTATTTGTACCAATATTTCTTATATATCAAAAAGTATATATATATCTATATTCTATTGTTTTTTACCAAAGCTTGCTGAGATAGTTTTGTGGATCTATTCTAAAAAGAATGAAATCTTGATATATTTACTACAGTTTAACCGAACATTTTACCATGTATAATCCGTCATTTCATTTGGATTATAAAAAAAGTTATGTTAAAGAGAAATCATATTTATCGGGATTCTTTTGTTACGGAAAGTTTGAAGATACCAATGGAGTAATCAGAAGCCGTAAATCCTATAAGGACAGACAACACAATGGCTTAAAGAAAAAGTACAATAGGATCATCTACAAAACACTACACAAAATTATTGAGCAATGCGAATCCCACACATCAGGGATGAACTCAGGTACCCAAGAAGGATGAGCATATCCTGCTACATTAGTGACACCCGTCGTGTTATAATGATTATGCAATCTTTAGCGAGGTGTATATTACTTTTTATGGACACGACGCGCCGATATTGGTACCTTAGGTCCATTAAAACTCATATTGACCGATAAAAAAGACATTCATTGTCTTATTACATAACAGGTAAGTGAAAGTGAATAGAAATCAAGATAAGTTTTAATAAAAGACAGTCAGTAATTATCGGTGCCATCCTAACGCATGGGCATGCTGGGCAGGTGCCCGGTGGCCCTATGAGTATATGGTCCATGCTAATCTGAGTATGTTGTGCACAACATGTTTATTTTATGCTTAAACATTGATTTTGTTGGAAGTACCTATACAATAAACATATGTTTAATTTTATCGACAATAACAGTTCTATTCCTGTGAGTGAGTGTAGGTAGGGGCCCCAATTCACTACTTTGCACAGGAAGCTATTATGCTGTTAAGACGGCCCTGATAATGCTAAAGTGAAAGGAAACCGATTCAATATGACTTATAATAAAACCATATCAGAATTGACAAAATGTCACATGACATAATCCAAACCAATCGCATTACATATAAAAATTCATTATACAAAAACACATTAATCTGGCTTATTTACAGTAAAACCATACTAAATTCTACTATATTTGTATAGTCAGTGTTGATATAAATTAACATGTTTATGATAAAACTATTAATGTTTTCTTTCTGTCACACAGATGTATACGATGTGGGGACTCCAGTTAATTGTCTTTCTTTGTATTTGCATGAATTGTGTGTATGGGGATCAGAATGAAAGTGTAAGTTTATTTCATACATATCTTTAGTAGTTTACTTATTCTTTCGAATTCACCAAAACGGGAAAGTCGGGGCCTAGTTTCTACTGTCCTTGATGCAACTCCTGTAGAATGGGGGTCCGCTATATACTAGTATGTAGGTAAAATCAAATACAAGTCTCTCCTTTAGAACGGGAGCAAAAGAAATGCCTGGTATTTAGACAATGCCACGCCCTATGCATGTGTACGCTAGCAATCAGCACCAATACATACATAAGTGAAACATGTTTTCAAACTGTTGTGTGACCAGAAGAACGTTTTGAAGCTCTAAATATGTTTTTTTAATCATCATGATATATAAAGATATTTTTATATTTAAAACCATTTTAGTATAACATAGATTGATTAAATTTTGGCTCAAATGTTATCCATTTTGTCCAAACGTATAGTTTTTCTTAACACAAACATTTTTGCTTTGGCTGATATGATATGTCGTTTAATCCAAACGTAAAACACCGGCTTCTTTTTACCAATCATCTATATGAGAAGATACTTGATTTTAATAATTGATATGTTTTCGACTGATTTTTCTTTTTCCATGATAAGGTTCTTAACAATCTCCATGTGTTTCTATAGCAATCGCTAAAACTATGCCATAATATTAATGACAATTTATAACTACGTAATCTTATGAATACTTTCAGTGCCATGTTACAGGATTATCAGACCGTTTTCATGTACTGAATGCGTTTGGTGACGAAGTGAAGCATGGTAACACTATAACAACAAAATGCAAGTTCACTGACAAGTTCTCCTGGGCTCTTTGTCAGAACGGACATTGGACAATTCAGGATAATAAATGTATGTTTTTGATATAATTTGCGTATTTTTTTTTAGAAGAGTTTGATGATACCAAAAGGGTAATCAGAAATTGTATATCGAAGAAGAACAGACAACACAATGGCCAAATGAAAAAGTACAAAATGACAAACAACGATCCACAAAATATACAGATAAAACTATGATTCACATTTACTTCCGTAGTTAACATACTTCAGGTGACTCGGGGTTGTTGATGGAGATGGTCCACGATAGATGTTCCACCCTCCTCACTGAATTTGGTACTGCTTTGACAACTATTTTACCTATTTTGTTCCAGTATTATTATAAATACTGTTATAGTGACAGCCGGAACCTTTGAGCCGTAATGAAAGTGGGAGGTTTGACGCCTTAAAATCCGATTCAACCCACCATTTATTTTAGAAATGCCTGTACCAAGTCCTGGTCATTACGGTTTTAACAGCTTTCCGGTTGTTGACTGATGTTGTCTGTTTGTATGATTATGAGTTTTGACTTTCCCTTTGGAAGATTGTTCGGAGTTCGGTAATTTTGTTATTACCCTTATTCCGCATATTATTCTAAGCAAATATTTAAGGTTTAGTTATTCCTTAAATGGAATTTCTTTCTAATGTTAAACTTCTGTTAAACATATTGGTGTAATTAACATTATTACTTAAGTATGTCAGAAATATAAGACAGTGCTTCGTAATATGCATTATTTGTTCAATTAAACTTAATACTTGTGTTTAACAATATATGAACCGGTATTATAAATCTAGAGAGTCTTTAGGGAGATGGTTAAGAAACATTTGACGATACCAAACGAGTGATCAGAAGCCGTGAATCGAGGAAATACAGACAAATACAATGGCCACAAAGAAGGTCAACAGGACAAACAATGATCTACAAACAAAACTCTACACAGAAAACTAAAGATCGAACAACATGAACCCATGAGAAACCCGAAGGTGAACTGATTTTGATGATGATAAACGGAACATACCCAGTCATTTTTGACACAGATATTCCGTAGCGATTTAAAAAAAAAGATTTAGTTTATAATTATTTTATTTGATCAATGATACAAAGAGGATCAGACACAAGTCTTACCAACTTATGGAGTCTTCTCCTATATATACAATCATTATTACATTATATTGAGAATGCACAAGAAAACAGAAAAAAAATACAATTTTATCATAACAAAGCTGAAAATAGTAAACGAATAAAAAGAAATGAGGAAAAAGTATGTGTGTGTGTGTGTTTGGATGCTGGATGGTGTTTGGTTAGTATATTACACGATTAGAAATCGCTTAGACCTTTTCATGAATCGAAAAACTGAATAAAAAATAAAGCAATTATCTGCATAACTTAAGATTTCACTTCCTGATGTGAGTAGTGAAGTATTGATGAATTGAGACCGTAGCGGTTAACCAAGTCATGATGGTGACCGTAGAACTATCGAAGTAATTACTTCAACTTAACCACTAGGGACCCTTGGTTCGGGATTGTGCTTGTTAGCAGCAACCCTCTATCAAGGAAATCATGATAGAAACTCTGGAATATCAGATCAGCTGAGAGATATATACTTCATAGGCAGGAAGAATAACTGCTACCATAAATGTATAATATATCTCAATGTCTACAAGCAAAATAACATTATTAGGTCTAGTAAATAATTAAAGCAGGAAATATGTTAATTGTTCCCATTTATTTATAAAAGATTATGGATTTGGAAGACACGTGCTTAACGTCACTTTTAACAATACATCAGTAATATCGTGGAGGTCGGTTTGGTTGGTGGAGAAACCCAGAGTACATGGAGGAATGTACTGACCTGCCGAAAGCAACTGCTTAAAATCGGATCTCTCACTTGCTCCTCTTTACTGATATGTCGCGGCGTGTGAGATCTGAGGACACCCTATTACGGATCACGGGCGAGTGACCCTATGGACAATCCAATGAGAGTGACGATTGCAATACTATGAAATCATATCATTATATGGTCACTCCAATGTGACCCATGATCGGGTGACTTCATATCTCCCACGTCGCGCCATATCAGTAAAGGGGAGCAAGTGAGAGATCTGATTTTAATTAGATCGTGTCGAAAAGCACCGATAAACCTTATCGCATAAAGATATATTGTGTAACACTAGCAACAGGTGGGAATCGAGATGATTGGCACTGATTGCATAGGTAACGATCACGGTTACGACGACACCTCCATTTATACATGTCAGTGGAGCAAGTGATTGTGACAATGACTTTAATCATGTAGCAAGTTCATTTCAAAATGTTAGTACCGTAGATGATTTAATTGTTTCTTAACAGGTTCAGAAGAACTTCAAGACCTCAATAGTATTGTAATATCGACTCAAAAACCCTTGATACGAAAAAAACGTGGTTGGTTTAGAGTAAGGATAAGATTTAGAATAAGACGTGGTATTGAAAAGATAGCTTGTGTTTTCTTTAGATGTGCTTCTCCTCGTCCAAGTAAGTTATTACATTCACTACAAATGTAACATTCGGATGCACTCTACACCTTAATTAAAATCTATGACGTTCGATTTCTAGTCGATTGTGTAGGTTCGATGTTTATTGGTTGTTTTAAATATGAACTCTAACATGACATGATGCATGATTTCATCGCGGGATAAATTGATCAATTAAAAACACTCTAATTTTAATAGGGTTGCCTTATGTAAGTGGTATAAAAATGACAATAATCTAAATGATGGTACAACTCTCTTAAATATCTAAAACAAGAAAAGTACATTGAGAAAGGCAAGCAGAAATACAGACACAGAAGAGCAAATAATAATTGTATTGTAATCTACCTATCGTGTAAGACCACATTAACATTAGTATACATGTTAAATATTGGTAATTGTTTATACAAAATGTATTTTGAATCATTTCATATATATATATATATACACTTATATATTTCTTGATTTACATCCATCCCACACACATAATACATCTATATAAACTGTCATCTTGTCAAGTTTCCAAAGTCCTCAGAGAAGTTTATTAATAGTATTGATTTATGTTACTACATGTAATTACTTCCACTGGATTGACAATCATGATTTTCACAATATCCAGGAGACAGAACGAAGCCTGAGATACGTAGTTGTCCTCCAGATCAGAGGGTTAATGCCATTCCAATACAACGTCATGCATTTGTTGACTGGGCACCTCCCACAGCATGGGATAATAGAGATGGACAAGTAAGGTACGAATACATGATGATATTAATGTTTTGCCATTGTGTTGTCTGTTCTCCGATTTACGGATTCTGATTATCCCTTTGGTATCTTTAAACTCTTCTTTAGACAGATCAGTTAAGATGGGTAAGCATATGTCGTAAATTGAGGTACAATGAAACGTGCTTAAGGGATACCTCTATATAGCAAATTACTGTCTGTGAATGACACTTTCATTTTCTCAATTTTTTTGGTAATGTATATGATTCGAAACTGCTGGTAGTTGGATTTACAACTCCCTATGCAATTAGTGCCTATCACCACTGATGCTATAAGTTGGAATCTCGATCAAGGCGAGGTGTACAACATCATGTGATAAAGTTTGTCAGTGACTTGCGACAGGACGATGGTTTTCTCCGGGTCCTCCGGTTTTCCCTACCAATAAAACTGACCGCCACGATATAACTGAAATATTGGTGAAAGTGGCATTAAGCACCATCAATCATTCATGAAGGACATATTTTTATGTTCCCTTTGGTGTCCTTTATATGCAGATTATTTTCGTTATTTTGCTTGAGAATAGTATACGTATGGTAGTTGGATTTACTTCTATCTATGCTGTTAGTGCCTACCACCACTAAAGTTGTGAGTCCTATTCCCACACGTAGCATCGTGTGATCGATATACATATGCGTGATATATTTTGCCAATTATGAAAAGAAAGCTTAATCAGTGATGGTCATCAATTCTACCAATTTCAACAAAACGAATAATCACATCTATATACAATACAATACAATATCTTTATTTCCAATTCGGACCCACTTGAGGCATACAGATAGCTTTACATAAGAGACAGAAATAATCCAACTATAGATAGAGTTTTACATAAATAAATAATAACATCTCATCTTAACTCAAATGAATGATGTAAGAACAGTGATTTTCGTCCAGTTTCTCCAATAACACAACAGTCTCCCTGCTTCAAAAACTCACATGAAAGTGGCTTTAAACACTATTAATACTAATGCTATGCTTAAGTTGCTTTCGTTTGATAGCGTTCACATTAACGGGCCCTACAGATCTGGAGGTCCATTCTTTGAAGACCGGAATCCAACAACTGTTGGATACTACGCAAAGGATAGTAGTGGAAATATGGCCACGTGTAGCTTCAAGTTATACGTTAACGGTAATGTATGACTTAGGAAAAGTAGATGATACAAAGACGTTATCAAAATAATCATTACACAATGAGAAGTGCAAACATGCGGCTACAACATAAAAAAGAGATATCGGCATAATAAAAGTGAAAATATCCAAACAACTTAAGTTGGGCAACTCAGATGCCATAAAAACAAGGATGTGTGGTGTTGAAGAAGGGTAAGCAATAGTTCCTGTTGAAATATGGTGTTGCTTTGTTGAAATTCAGAAAATGACATTAATTTGTAGCTTGAAGAAAATGTTGAATTCACACCATGTCACGTACATGTATATTGTGTTAATAAGCAAAGCGTATTAAATGCCAGTTATCAGATCACAACTGTTTGTGCCACATATTTCTAAATTTTGTACCATTATATGTAAGATATAAATCAGGGTAAACAGTAAAAAGAAAATAATAATACAGATATAGACATGACAAACTGGCTAGAGGAAATGGTACAAAAATCACAATACGAATAGACAAAGCACAGAGGAGTGAAACATAACGCTATACATAAATACAATATCAAAAGATCGGAAAATTCAAACTCTACAAAGAACGCGGAGAGTAGGACCAGATGATTAAAAAATACCAAAGGGGTAATCACAATACGTAGATAAAAAAAACTGCAACCTTCTACTACAGAGAGTAGACCAGATGGTTAGACACAGCAACCTTCTACTACACTATGAATCGCAACCGTCGTGAAATTCTAACAAAATAGATGTTTCAATGTTTCTGTTACAATACATGGTTAATCTATCCGTGATTCTACTACCATTTATCATATCAAATATGAAACTTCTTTGTACAGTTATACGATGTCCTGATAGATCAGGTACAATACAGGATGGATACAGACGTTGTCATCCGAGTAGTGATATGGTATTGGGTACAGTATGCTGGTATGGTTGTTATCAAGGTCACACACTTAAAGGTGCACCATCCATGATAGAGTGTACAAACACTGGTGAATGGTCAAACAGAGACGAACCCTACTGTGAAAGTAAGTACAGATTGTTTGTTGGTTGATGGATATCAGTATCAATTATTTCGTTAACTTACAGCCCGCTTACACCATCAAAGTTTTCCATCAAAAACTTCGTCAAAGTTACCTTTTGTCGGTAAATTCAAAACCAATAAATAGTTCTGGATTCCAAAAAGATGCTTTGATAGGTCAATTCCCATCAAAGTCCATCAACGTTTTAAAAAATATAGGATGGGTTTCTATTCCGTCAAAGTCCATGAAAGGTTTTTGACAAAGTTTTTGATGCAGGTTTACACGATCAAAGAACTTTATCAAATAAAACTTTCACCAATTTTTTTATGGAAAACTTTGATCGTGTAAACGGGCTATAAATGTAATATCGTTATTACGATGGTTGAAAATTATACAATTATTGCCGTCATGTGAGGTAAACATCGAAAGTTGTCAACCCGAGAATGGTTGTTTTGATACCATCCCAAAGCATTTGGATTCCATAATTATATCCTGACTATTCGTTGAATTTTGTTTAATGTTTTGTTTCGCTTTTAGATGATGTACGGAAAATTTGCAGACAAGGGAGAGAACCTGGTGGAGAATCTAAACATATATTATGTAGAGAAGACAATAAATTGTCGTCCGGTGTACAACCCTTTTCATCCGGAAGTGTGTTGAAAATCTTTTTGTTTGTCAGTCCGGTTCCATAATTTCTGGTTACTATGCCGGAAAGTATGTTGTTGTCTTTTACAAAAGAAAACATTTAAGTCTTTAAACATCTTAGAGAAGATTTGGTATAATACAACAGTCATTGCCTTCATGTGATGTGAGCATGAAGTTGTCAACCCTCGAGATATTTGTATGAAGAGAATAATTGTATAATATTGCATTCCAATAAGCCAAGTTCATCGAATACCAATGTTTGAATTGACGTCAACCTATATTCCTATCAGACATTCTAACTTTTGTTTTTATCTTAATGAAGTAATCTGAATTATTATCATCATTATTTCGTTATTAATGTAACAATATTCTAAATGTTTTTCTATATATTCTAAATTTCTATGAATGACCCAAACAGGACATAATACTATTTTCTGAATATCACAAATCACCCGTTATCTTTCCTAAACTACTTTATTTTAGCTTAAGCATATTTTATTTGCTCAAATGTACAAAAAGGATAATGCACAAAATACAAATAAATTGTGAAGTCTTCTCCTATATACAATAAGTTGCAACATTATTTGATAGTGCATTCAGGTATATGAATATTTCTTACATTAATATGTGTAAACTGAACAAGAACAAAGACTGAAGAATGGAATGAGAGAGAGGGGTTGGTGGTGATAGTGTGTGCCTATTAATCAGTGTCATCAAATGAATACTTTATTTTTCTTATACCAGAGAAAGAATGTACAACAATAGTTCCACGTGGTCAAATGAGTTTTTCCTGTACCTCAGAATTCTACTTTAGATCAATATGTACATTTGGGTGCGATGATGGTTTTGACATTCCTAAAAACATGCGTAGAACAAAAGTTTGTCTGGCTTCCGGATTTTGGAATGGAGCTGATGCAGAGTGTGTTGGTAAGATTTGATATGAATCAAAGCCACCGAGTATATAGGGGCGATTATTATTATTATTATGCTCACCTATAAATTGATCAATCAAGGCTATCATAGAAAACTTCACAAAACTTAAGCTATCACAACAGTAATTCCAGATAAACATAATTTGTGAATGTAAAACAAGCGATTGGCGTCAACAAAACTTCAAATTCAATGTAGGTATCACTTAAATTAAGAAAATCGGTGGTGTGCTCCACTAATAAAACTGAGTATCATGATAGAAACAATAACACCGTAGATATCTAACTTAGTGTACTCAACGTATTTTTGGAGTAACCTTCACCAGGTGCGTTCAAAGTAAAATAAAATGGAAAGACAAATAATTTAAAAGTCTTTGAGAGTAAGAAAACTAAAAGGCCTTAGCGTTATAAGTCTTCTAATTTTACCTATGCCTAAGGTAAATTGAAATTTCAATCACAAATATATCTAATAAAGCATGTCAGTTCCGAAGCACGGAATACCAAGTGTCACTTTAAACCCACAATTCAATACCAGCGTTTTACAACAAAAATCAACTGTATATTACAGTTATCAATAAATATTTGTTCAAATATGATACCTACTCATTTCTTTTGTTACACATTTAAAATGTCCAATGCATGAATTAATATGGCCAACATCATCGGTGGTATGCATGTAATGGTTAACTCTTTCGGACTACGGTAGATTGTGTTTATTGGTATTTTCTGCTTCTGTCATAAGCACGTGGCATTAAGGAGTAAGAGCAAAGACTTCTTGGCTAGAAATCAGGCAAATGTATCCGAGTAGAACGACATTTCTACCTGCATAGTTGTTACAGTGAGCTAGACCTAAACAAATCCAAGGAAGCGTGTTGTTCTCATACAAAGCGGACTTCATCATCATCATTATCATCATCTTAATGAAACTTTCACCATGAAATAGCTCTTATGTGAGTAAACTATTTTGAAATCTATATTGAAAAATGCGTAATAATTCAATTTTTCAAAGATGTTGAACCGCCGTCATTTGAACAGTGTCCCAACACTCTGATGTTCTTTCCTGACGATAACATGGACACTGCAGATATCTTATGGAATGAACCAACAGTAATAGATAATAAAGACAATGGTATAGAGCCTCAACAAGTGGAGGGTCCACCACCAGCATCAAAACAAGGAGTCAATACTTATACTGTAACATATTCAGCTCGTGATTTGACAGGAAATGAGGCTCTAGACTGCACGTTTAATGTTGTGGTCAAACGTAAGTTACTAAATCTATATAAAGATAAATAAGATAATTCTAACATCAGTTTTATAAGTATCAATTGGTTCTGGTTGTGGACCTTAGCATGTATTCAAAGACAACGTCTGTGCCATACTACTTTATCATACATTTTCCCCTCGCACTGGTGGTGTAATGGTTAGCATGATCCCATAGCATGTGGGGCATCGTGGGCTCGAGCGCCGGTCGAGTTAAACCAAGGACAATTGCATTGGTATTTGCTGTCTGTCCGCATCATTTATGAGTAAGAGCAAAGACTGGTCCTGATCAGGATAATGTGTCTGGGTGGAGCGACATGTCTACCCACAGAAGGTTGTTTCAATGAGCTAACACTGTACAAAAGTCAATTAAGGGTGTTGATCTAGTACAAAGTGGACGTCATCATCATTTCATCTAATGCAATTTATTCTCGCCATGATATAGCTGCAACATTTCTCATTTTGGCGCTAAACAATAATCACTCACCCATTAAAATATTTCGGCATTCATTTATTTTTTTTCATTTGTAGAATCATTTTAAAAAATGTAGTATGCATTCATAACATGATTTCAAGAATAAAATGAAGTGTCCATATATTTAAAGAGCTCAGATGTCCACGGTTGTATCCTTTGCCGTATATGAAGTTGAATTGTACGGGAACGAGACGAGGTTCCGAATGTTCCTTTTCATGCGACGATAACTCTGTTCTGATTGGTTCAAGAACAACATACTGTCAGAGGAACGGCAATTTACCTTACAGTAAATGGACAATGGATACTCATCCTGTTTGTGAAAGTAAGTGAATATGTGACATTATTCTCTATGATATTCATTTTCTTGATGAAAAAAACAACGATAAAGTCCTTTCAAATGTATTGAAACACAATTTTAAAATTCTTTTTTTTATATTACTGCCACATTATATACCACATATATTCGATAACAGAACTAATAAGATAATGAGCAGGGATCGATATCTATTATTTTTAGAAGGAAGAAGAGTTTGAATATGACAAAGGAGTAATGAGAATATGTATATATATTGAAGAGCACACAACACAATGACCAAAAGAAACAGGACAAAAGGACAAACAACGATCTACAAAACATACATATAAAACTAAAGATTGAGTAACACGAACCCACCTAAAAACAGGGGTGAACTCAGGTGCTCCGGAAGGGTAAGCAGTTCCTGCTCCACTAGTGGCACCCCTCGTGTCAATCTATTTACAAACCTGACAATAAGTCATGAGCGAGGAAAGGACCGGGAAGTGCTTACGACAAGTAGTACGTATCCGTGGTCATTTGTGATACAGATATTCCATACCTGTCAACCAAGTCATGGTGGCGGTCTTAAAACTGACACTTGATAAGAATAAGGTTTTTTTCCCCGTAAATTAAAATATGTATGAAATGCCATTAACTCCCCCACAATTTTTTCAAACGATGTTTACGTTTTCATTATAAGTTTGTAGTTTCAATAAGATATTTGAATACCATATTCTTGAAATTGAAATTCAACGTCCTCTATCATGGTTCTGCTACGCTCCACTCGAAAATAAAAAAGATGCAAAAATATTTCCCCGCATATTTTAGAAAACCATACATTTTTGTATAGACGAACGAATTATTATTGTAGGGGTCGTCATGGTCGTGATCATATAGTAGTTGGATTTATAACTCCCAGTGCAATCAGTACCTATCACCACTAAAGTTGTGAGTTCAAAAACCGTTCAGGCGAGGTGTACTCGATACAACATTATGTGATCAAGTTTGTCAATGACTTACAGCAGGTCGGTGGTTTTCTCCGGTTTCCTCAACCAGTAAAACTGACCGCCACGATACAACTGAAATATTGTTGAAAGTGACGTTAAATACCATAGCCCTAACCCTCACCCTATTATTTTTATATAATCTGACAATATCAAAAGAATATTTACAATTTTGAATCAATCACTTATTTTAACGATATTGGCAACATTATCTTCAGTAAAACATATATTTATAAATAGTAGTTGTGTTTTGATATGATTGTTGACATATTTCACATCGTTATAGTATCTAATGGATGTCTGGACCTACAAGCTCCTGGCAATGGCGCTTTAGCATGTGATGTATGGGTAGGTGGACGGTTCTGTCATCCATTGTGTTCCGAAGGATATTCTACATATTATAATTTACCGAATATGCTGGTTTGTCAAGATAACGGACTTTGGACAAAGCGTGAAAGGCTTTCAGATTGTGTTGGTACGATAGTTTTGTATTCCTATGATAAAACGCTTTAAAATAACAGAAATAATTCAATTCTTACACCACTAACATTATATTGTTTCTGTTCAAGTCCTATAGAAATATAATTATGAAAATAAATTGTAGAAAAAATCAATACCCTAACACACAAATACAGAACCTCTCACTTTCCCTTAACACACAAATACAGGACATCTCACTTCTCTTAACACACAAATACAGGACCTCTCACTTCCCCTAACACACAAATACAAGACCTCTCACTTTCCCCTAACACACAAATACAGGACCTCTCACTTTCCCCTAACACACAAACACAGGACCTCTCACTTTTCCCTAACACACAAATACAGGACCTCTCACTTTCCTTGCATGGCACACACTCCAATAAAAAGGTTAAATAAAGATGGTCAACAATTCCACCAATTCCAACAAAGCGAAAAATACATCTATCCTCAAATCATTGAACACACATCAAGACAAAGAGATATGGTATTGGAAATCCACGTCGAGGCTTGTGTCATGATGTATCCAAATCAGAAAACTTTGTCAAACAAGCAAAATCAACAATAACATACAAGATAAACAAAACATCTCATGCTAGCATTTGATTCTTATTTATATAATGATTTTGGTTCAGTCACATTGGTGTTTTGAAAATTGCACAATATGTAACTGGCAGTTGCGCATTTTGCAAATATTGAAATATGCACTTTGCACTATACATCTAAACAAAATATTGGTGACTAGTTAATGACCATTATCGCCAAAATCCATTGTTGCTGAAATATTCTGATTATTACAAGAAAACTAATAATATCATAGTATGATCTAGCAATATAACGATGAACTCTCCTAAGTGTTGCATTGTTACGTTACGATCCACAAGCATAATACGAATGACAGCTTAACAGATGTCATACATGGAAGAATGACAGACAATGCAATGGCTAAAATATAAAGAACAAAAAGACAAACGATAATTAACAAAACAATACTAATTAACAGATAGCTATAGATTGAATAACACGAACCCCACTAAAAACCAGGATTCAATCCAGGTACTCCGGAAGGGTAGAGCTAATGTTCAGTTAAATCACATTTCTGTTTCCATTTAGATCCAATAAAATTTAAATAGCATTAAATATATTAAGGGTATAACAATATAAATTTGAATGCCTTTTTAATAAACTACTTTCTTGTATTAAACTTGCATTTTAATTGGTCTATTGTTAAAAGTTCACCAATTAATGCTATTTCTCTGGTTTCAGATGTTACAAATTCTAAGAGAAGATATGTAATTATGGAAGCAGAATTTTATTTTTCTGGCAACTGCACTGATTCAGATACACAGATGGAAATAAAGGAAACGTATATGACCATTATTAAAAATTCAGATTCTTTTCTGATTAAGAAAATGTGTCAGTCTCCTCAATGCAACATCGGTAATGTTAAAGTAGGTATCATATTAGAGCTTAGAGAATTTGTAAAATGTTTCAACCCTAATAAAATAAATTGTAACATAAATACGCATTTTTCCGTTGATGTTGTTATGCAGTAATCAACTTAAACATAGTTAAATTTTACAAACCATGGTCTAACATGAAGATCTTGATGTTATTCCATGATTTTGACGTCACATGAGAATAATATGTAAGTTTCTATGGAAGTGGGAGGAGCTTAAGTCATGGTTTGATATAAAGATCTACATGTTATTCCATGGTAACGCGGGCCTCGACGAAAGCACCCAATATTGATTTCTGTTACAAACCATATATACCATGGAACTTACTCATGAACTTATTTAAACCAACTCATCCTTTGAATAAGTTAATTCGTAAGATCCATGGTATATATATAATACTTTACATGAATTATTTCATACAAGTGTAATGGTCACTACTATGATAATGGGAGCATGCAACTGTATGAAATAAATAGTTTTGTATTTTGTTTCTATTCCTTACGATATTAACAATTATTTGTAAGATAGGCTGGAAAAAGCTTAAAATATTACAAAATCTGGAAAATGGATATAAATCTGGATTATTACAAACCCCGAAAATATTAATGACATTAGAAAAACAGAAAATTCCTAAAGGGAAAAAAGAGACAAGATGTTTTGAAAAGATAAAGAAATGCTTCTCAATGCAAGACATACATCATATATACTGACAATACGAATCTCCTTTTGATATAATTGAACATATCGCATTATGTACAGTATGTAAACTCATGTAAAAAATACCGAAGCGAACCTGTTGGTAGGTGTAAATCGCACATAACACAACAATGCATATGCACATATATAATAACTGGTCAACGTATATTCTTACAATATCAACTTCTTATTACAAGGGGAGATAACTTAGAGTGAGACATTGTGGAATCATTTTTATAGACCAATGACATAAATAAGGAAAATTCCAAAGCCTTCATTCTGTATATTTATAGGTAATATGTGGTACCACATCCAAACGTTCAACATACAACATGAAAATTAATTCAGAGGTCTATATGGATTCTGGAAATACCACCCTAACATCCCATCAGTATGAGGTTGAGGTTTTTACTGTGATGGAATTTCTTCAAGCATTAGAGACTGACATGAGTTCTGATAATGTCTCTTTTATTATAAATAATCAGAATGCATATCTTCTTGACATGACATTCAGTGACTTGAACCTGGATTGTCCCGAAAATTCAGTTCCAGTCTTCAATAAAATTGTTGCATGTGGTAAGTTAAAAAGTAATTATCTAATCTCCATGTTAATGTCCTTCACTGTTGTGGTATTATGTGGTCTTTATGATTAGTAGCAAATCTGGGCATCATTTTTGTATTGTTTGTATATTGTAATACCGTTGGAGGTTCAATTATAAAGAGGAAGACTGGTATTGTCTGATTCAGCGGTTTAAACTCATCCACATATTTAAGTTAGTCAAAGATAGGACGTGGATATCCATTATCATATATCGTGATATTAGTTCGTGTTGATATTGATTAATTTATTGTTAAATGTAAAATGTGAAATGGACTTGTTCAAGTAATGAATATTGCACACAAATTAAAATTGTTACTCCCCACTCTAATAATATTATATGCTTCTAATTTAATTCTTTTTCTTTTAGTAAAATGTCCTGCTGGAACATTTTATGATCAGACTTCTAAAACTTGCACTACTTGTACACGAGGATTTTATCAACCAAACAATGCGAAAAGCAGTTGTATTTCCTGTCCTGACACCCAGACAACAGCACGAATAGGAGCCACATATAAATCGGAATGTGAAGGTTGGCTTGTTTGTTTATTTGTTTGATGTTGTTTAACGCCACTTTCAACTATATCGTGGCAGTCAGTTTTATTGATGGAGGAAACAAGAGAACTCGGGGAAAACCACCGACCTGTCGCAAGTCACTGACAAACTTTATCACATAATGTTGTACACTTCTGATAAAGATTCGAACTCACAACATCAGTGGTAATTGCATAGGTATTTGTAAATCCAACTTCCATACCACCATGACCACGACGTCTCCCGGGAAGGTTGGTAGATGAATCATGCGTGTGTAGCTTAACACAGCTTGGCAAGGAGGTTTACGTTACTGAGAAAATCAAAACACGTGAATTATCATCAAAAATGTCTAGAACACAAGACGGTTACATTAAAGTGACTAAAGCAATATAACACCAATTTCCATCATAAAATGTTAGTCATAAAACACGTTACCAAATGGGTCACCAGTCACACACACAAAACAAAAACCAAAATACAAATGCCGATTTTAGCTCACTTTTCGACAACCTTCAAGAAATCAAATGACAAAACACTTTCTGTCTATGTGATTTTTTGATGCAGCTTCTTTTTTTTTATTGGAATTACATTTATAATATCCACTTGATGAATCCTCTATTACAATGGTCGAATAACTTTGCGAATGTTTTCTATATTTAATTTCAGATGCATGCTCACCTGGTTCCTGGTCTAACACTGGTCTACCACCTTGTGTAGAATGTGATATTGGATATTATGAAGATACATACGGATCTACAGGTTGTTCTAAATGTCCAGGAAACAAAATAACTGTCACAGAAAGCAGTACAACTATTTCAAAATGCATTGGTAAGAAATTGTGTTTAATATTCTCTACATTCTTAGTTAACAGAATATTAACTGCTTTTCTTGCATATGTATCCAAATCGAATACTTTATAATTAAACTGAATATCAGTTGTTTTCGTTTTTGCAGTTTGGGATTCAACAACTATTTCTCCGCTCTTAAAGTGTGTTTCGTGTGTGCAGATTATTGGTTAATGGTAGTCCCTCGAACATTGCATTTATTTATGGAATACATTTGTTTTTGCAGTCCATTCGCAATAATCAATGGCCATCATAAATTACTCACTTCATAGTGCTAGCACACTGCAACTGCATTTCGAGGGTAGACATGTCGCGCCACTCTGACACATTATCTGATTCAGAGCTCTTTCTCCTCAATGACCCATGCTTAGCGGAGAAGAAACAAACAGAAATTTCATAACCTTTGGTTTGATCCGACTGAGGATCGAACGATGTGGTTATTTTGTGGAGTACTAAGCATGTTATAGTCAATTAGATATGTTTGTTAACACATGTATGAACCCAACACACAAAGTTAAACAGAGATTGCTAGAAATGGTCAGACACGGTAGATGATTGACTGTTATAATATAAACATCCAAACCAGATTTAATTAAACAACCCCTTGGATTACGTGTCTTTGTATATATGTAATAACCGTTGAATTGTCCATTGGTCTTTGTTTATATTTAATCATGTAGTATAGCTTAATTTATTTTTCAGATTATGATATTGTATTTCCAAACAGCACGATATCCGCCTATACTGAGTTACAACTTACTGCGGTACCATTGACAACTCCTTTTATAGTCACGTTCCACGTGATTTGTCAGGGAGATTGTGGTGGAACTTTGTTTCATATGTCTACATCATCCCTCGATAGAATGGAATTGACCACAAAAGAATTAACTATCAATTCGTGAGTAATAATACGTAATTAATAAATAGATATTGTCAAAATTCGTTTTTTTTTTTTAGACATTTGTTCCGAAAGGGCCGATATCTCATGTATAAAGGAGATCTCTAACATTTTTAGTGGTTATCTATAGTTATTTACAAATCTTGTTCATATATTCAAATTGTCGTAATATTTGCAATTATTGTATCAGCTATTTAAAATATGGTAATAGGGTTGTCATTTTCCTGCAAATATAGATATTATCGTACATTCGAGATGAATTAAAGCAATATTTTATTCATTACACACATGCTGAAAGGCTATATAGGCAATTTGTTCCTGGTGTCAAAATATATTTTTGTGTTGTTTCCGTGTTATCGACGACGCCACGTTCGATATTAATATTGATTGTTCTTTTACGTCCAGTCAACATGATTTCAGCTATATTCATGACAAGAACATGATTAATTGATTGATTGGTGTTTAACGATAAGCTTATCAGTCTTTCAGCTATATTGTAAAAACTTTCAATTAATAAATATTCAGGTAAAAGGGGTTCTTGAATAGGGGATGATCAGATGTTTAGACTGCCACATAGAGAAAAAGAGAGATGGATAAAGTGGGAATAATGATCACCGAACATCCCTACCAAGCCTATATGCTCATATGAAGCTGAGGCAAGTTTTCTTTTTGTGGAAAGAACTCGACATTCGTCAAAGATAAGACATCAATTTTAAACCGTCTTGGGACGAGTTTTGTAATTGATTCGACCCACACAACTATCTAATGTTGTGTACCCACAGTTGAGATACTGTCTGTTTCTGTATCCAGGGTGATTTCTTCTTGTATTTCAATATTATTAAATATCAGTACTATTTACATTTATTCATTGTTTTAATATTTTTAGAATATGTATTTTAATTAATTTTGAAGGGATACATCGTATGTAATAGAGAATTCTGACCTGTCGAAGAAATGGTTCCATATTCATCTGTCTGTTGATCAGGATAACAGTACATTTGTCATAGATGGTCAACAAAAAAAGACGCTTGTTAGTCATATAGAAATAAAGCAAGGTCAATCTGTAGATTTAAACATCACGTTGGGTGGTAAGTTAGATACATCTATTTAATTCACAGCTATAACTTGGAGAAAGATAGTATCCCTTTTCTTCATGTTTATTGAGAACATGATAAACAAAAATAGGTTTACTTATCGATGACTTTTAACTTTTTCTTTGATCTTTACTCAAGAGCATATTATATAGTTTATCTATTACGAAACTACAAGCGTGATATTAAAAATTATCGTACACATCCTGGAAAAACATACTATCAATAATAGGTTTTGTTCAAAATTGACTTCGAATCATTAATGTCATCTTTTCATTAATGAAAATGACAAACTTGATATTCCGAAGAAAAAAATATTTGTGAGTACATAATTTATTTGTAGTTATATTGAACAAGGATACCTTTTAGTGTTAAAATATGCAATAAATTGAAGAAATAAAACTGTTTATATTTGTTTCTAGGTAATGGTTTTGTTGGGACCATATCTCAATTTAATGTGGTATCAAAATCAACATACGACGCAAATAGAAATTTATATGCGTCGTGCAATAGTGAACAAATACCACCAGGCTTGATAGACTGGAACGAGTTTGCATACAGCAGTTTGATCAACTCGTACATCAATGTGCCATCCAGATGTGATGGTGAGTTTATCACATAGTACTTAAATGAAAGACCACGTATTTACTTTCTTCCGTGAGAGTTTCATGCTATTTTGATTTACCCTTCACTACCGGTGTTTTGTCTTTTCATATTGCGTTCTTGTTTCTCACCTCTAAAGAGCATTATATATTTGTCTAAATGTACATGTCTTATATATCTACATGTATTTGAACTTGAAATAAAATGCAGTACAAATGCAATATTCCCGATGTTTAATACTAATGACATTACTTACATATTTGTAGTATTTAGTTTGAAGATATCAAAAGGGGTAATCAGAAGCCGTTAATCGAAGGACAGATCATACTATGGAAAATGAAGAAGGACAGAAGGACAAACAATGATATACACAAAACATGACACAGAGTGAACGATTGAACAACTGGTGGAATAGGGTGAACGTATGTGTTCAGGAAGAGTAAGCAGTTCCTACTCCACTAGTGTATAGGGTGAACGTATGTGTTCAGGAAGAGTAAGCAGTTCCCACTCCACTAGTGTATAGGGTGAACGTATGTGTTCAGGAAGAGTAAGCAGTTCCTACTCCACTAGTGTATAGGGTGAACGTATGTGTTCAGGAAGAGTAAGCAGTTCCTACTCCACTAGTGTATAGGGTGAACGTA
>MJUT01064201.1:43144-86931 GCA_002080005.1 Gigantidas platifrons
ATAGGGTGAACGTGTGTGTTCAGGAAGAGTAAGCAGTTCCTACTCCACTAGTGTATAGGGTGAACGTGTGTGTTCAGGAAGAGTAAGCAGTTCCTACTCCACTAGTGTATAGAGTGAACGTGTGTGTTCAGGAAGAGTAAGCAGTTCCTACTCCACTAGTGTATAGGGTGAACGTGTGTGTTCAGGAAGAGTAAACAGTTCCTACTCAACTAGTGTATAGGGTGAACGTGTGTGTTCAGGAAGAGTAAGCAGTTCCTACTCCACTAGTGTATAGGGTGAACGTGTGTGTTCAGGAAGAGTAAGCAGTTCCTACTCCATTAGTGTATAGGGTGAACGTGTGTGTTCAGGAAGAGTAAGCAGTTCCTACTCCACTAGTGTATAGGGTGAACGTGTGTGTTCAGGAAGAGTAAGCAGTGTCTACTCCACTAGTGTATAGGGTGAACGTGTGTGTTCAGGAAGAGTAAGCAGTTCCTACTCCACTAGTGTATAGGGTGAACGTGTGTGTTCAGGAAGAGTAAGCAGTTCCTACTCCACTAGTGTATAGGGGGAACGTATGTGTTCAGGAAGAGTAAGCAGTTCCTACTCCACTAGTGTATAGGGTGAACGTATGTGTTCATGAAGAGTAAGCAGTTCCTACTCCACTAGTGTATAGGGTGAACGTATGTGTTCAGGAAGAGTAAACAGTTCCTACTCCACTAGTGTATTGGTGTATATAGTCACTTGTCATATTTTGTCTATCTATATCGTGTGACTATTACATTTATTATTTCATTTATATCGTGATAGATTTATCCCATAAGTCTGTATCGAGTACACCTCGCCACGATCGGGAAACCAATTCACAGCAAATGAGATAGATTGATCAATGATAATGCACAACATGTTTATCACAGGTTTATTTTATGTTGATATTTTTTAATCAGATGTTGATGGTTGTGCGACAGAACCATGTGATCAGGGTAATTGTACAGACAAACTCGGAGGGTACCTCTGTAAATGTGATGTCGGATTCACGGGAGACAACTGCGATACTAACATAGACGACTGTATTGCTCATGCGTGTCAGAATAATGCATTGTGCCAGGATGAAGTAAATGATTATTCATGCAGCTGTGAATATGGTTTTACAGGAGAGATGTGTGAGATAGCTATGGGTCAGTTTTACATATTTTTGCAAATTGATTGTTAAATTAATTTGATAAAGTAGTAATGTTGATTTCCGGTGTGGACTCCCCTTCGTAACGGTTAAATAAATAAATTAAATAAGAATAGTTTTTTTTGTGTTTTTACAGCAATGAATTATTTCTAGAAGAAAGAAAATATATTTACTAATGATAGATTTTTGACCATCCATTCTCAAGGAGAGAAAAAAAAACCCAAAATGTATTAAAAATGTTTGAGCCAACATTTATGAAAGAGTTTAATGTCTTAACTTTAAACTGGTATGGTATTAATGTTTGCCTATAGTTAGACGTCGTGTTATGGTATTAAAGTTTGTCTATAGTTAGACGTCGCGTTGTGGTTTTAAAGTTTGCCTATAGTTAGACGTCGTGTTATGGTATTAATGTTTGCCTATAGTTAGACGTCGTGTTGTGGTATTAATGTTTGCCTATAGGTAGACGTCGTGTTATGGTGTTAATGTTTGCCTATAGTTAGGCGTCGTGTTATGGTATTAAAGTTTGCCTATAGTTAGACGTCGTGTTATGGTATTAAAGTTTGCCTATATTTAGACGTTGTGTTATGGTATTAAAGTTTGCCTATAGTTAGACGTCGTGTTATGGTGTTAATGTTTGCCTATAGTTAGACGTCGTGTTATGGTGTTAAAGGTTGCCTATAGTTAGACGTCGTGTTATGGTATTAAAGTGTGCCTATAGTTAGATGTCGTGTTGTGGTATTAATGTTTGCCTATAGTTAGACGTCGTGTTATGGTATTATTGTTTGTCTATAGTTAGACGTCGCGTTGTGGTATTAAAGTTTGCCTATAGTTAGATGTCGTGTTATGGTATTAATGTTTGCCTATAGTTAGACGTCGTGTTATGGTATTAATGTTTGCCTATAGTTAGACGTCGTGTTATGGTATTAAAGTTTGCCTATAGTTAGACGTCGTGTTATGGTGTTAAAGGTTGCCTATATTTAGACGTCGTGTTATGGTATTAATGTTTTCCTATAGTTAGACGTCGTGTTATGGTATTAAAGTTTGCCTATAGTTAGACGTCGTGTTATGGTATTAAAGCTTGTCTATAGTTAGACGTCGTGTTGTAGTATTAATGTTTGCCTATAGTTAGACGTCGTGTTATGGTATTAATGTTTGCCTATAGTTAGACGTCGTGTTATGGTATTAAAGCTTGTCTATAGTTAGACGTCGTGTTGTGGTATTAATGTTTGCCTATAGTTAGACGTCGTGTTATGGTATTAATGTTTGCCTATAGTTAGGCGTCGTGTTATGGTATTAAAGTTTGTCTATAGTTAGACGTCGTGTTATGGTATTAATGTTTGCCTATAGTTAGATGTCGTGTTATGGTATTAATGTTTGCCTATAGTTAGACGTCGCGTTGCGTGTTTTACTTATATTCGAAAACGTCGAGTCAGAACTTAATTAGTACAGTGTTCTGATTGGATGATCACGAAGTACCAGTAGAAAACTCTTAGTAGAAAGTTATATAACCGATGTCATTAGCAACTACTAGATGTCATTGACTGTACCATCAATGGTATTTTGTTTAAAAACAATATTGAAACACATAAGCCATTGAAATGTGAATACTCACCTAGTACCAATGACAGCAGGGATCTGCAAGTAAAATGGGAGACCAGATTTAACAAACAACAGATCAAACATGCATGTGAAAATGAAAACAAGAACAAAATCATGGACAACATGAGTTCGCACAAAAACTTAGAAAGTGTGTTCTGGAAGGGTACTGCACTTCACATTGCACATTAATGACACACGTCATAGACTATACGGACGATTTATAAATTTTAGTGGATGGTCAGTGGGCAGAGTGGGATAACTGGACAGAATGTTCTGTCAGTTGTGGAAATGGTACGGTACAACGTAGACGTGCATGTGCGGACCCATTACCTGATAATGGCGGACTTTATTGTAATGGATCTGACACAGAAATAGAACAATGCAGATTAGATCCTTGTAGAGGTAATTTCACATTGTTAATATATTGATAAATATTTGTTTTTATTTGTTGTAGAAAATATAAATATATTTTAAATATTCATTGAGGAAAATAGAACAAATTGAAAAGGTTGTTTTTCTGGGATTTGTATTTCCTTCACAAGTTACACTGATGGTTACATTTTAATTGAAATATTGTTGACATTGGCGTTAAGTTCCATCATCCAAATTATATATGTAATTCTCTAAAAGCATTCCTCACAAATAGAAATGTCAGTTGGGTCATAATATTACACGTAGCCTGCCAATACATACACGAGAAAACATTAATGGCATGGAAAGGAATGAATTTATGCATTAATATTCCTCAAATTATAAACAACATGTTTTCTGTGTAGTTGATATGTAGATCGTCGTTTGTCCTATTGTTCTGTTTCGTTCCTACATTGTGTTGTCATTCTTCCTATTTACAGCTTCTTATTACCCCTTTAGTATCTTCAATTTTTTAAACTCTTTATGAGGACCTGGTTTTGTAATACATTAAAAAATAGTCGGAAGTTAAATGCAACATTTTAGTGGGACTGTGTTTTGTGCAGAATAGAATAAAATATATAATTTCTTTTGAATACGTTATCTTTTCCATTACTGTTCAGAATGCTCAGAGATACTAGAAACAGATAACTCTACACTGTCTTGTACAAACGTCACTGGTATGATTGTCTGTACTCACACGTGTAATGATGGATACAGCTTTGATCATGATGTCAAACAAGAGTATAAATGTGGAAACGAAACATACTATTATTGGGATTTCCAAACAGATGACAACCCTTATGGCAGACTACCGTATTGTACAGGTAAAATTTTTATTTTAGCTCTCCTTGTATCCAACGACCGACATGAATTATGGAATAATAATGCATTAGTTTTTATTTATTGTTTTAACTTAATGTATGACATACGAGGGGAGTGCTTCAATTGTGACAAGGTCTTGAGAAACTCGTGTTCATAGACAATCAATATATCAATACCAATGGTTAACAATATGAAACTCTTACAATTCACTTAAACTTGCGCCGAAATGAGGCAAAGGGGCTATTCTTTGACAATTTTATTCTGATTTTTGTTGCTTTCCGAACTCTGATATTTTCCGTCTCAAATTAGAACTTTTTAATTGCTTCAAAGTATACTTTAATAAGACGAAGACAAACAAAACAAAAACACACTTCAATATGTGTTGGACATCACTATACGCAAACAAACACAAATGACGTAAATAAGACATGAGCCCTCGTACAAACAACTGGAAGGAAAGACGAACTGAACATACTTTTTACGCGGAAATCGTAACGGATATCACAACACGTAACTCAGAACGCAGACACATACAAGGACGAAACAAAACACAAAAACGATGAGCAACACGGAGCATACACGGGGATGAACACAGCTGCTAATGAAACATAAACAGTTCTACAATAGGTCCAATGAATAAAATACTAAATAAAACATTCTCTTAGTTATTATCTTCAAATTACACAAATATAAACTCACATAGACCCGGAACACTGTTATAACCAACCAATCATTGCGCTGTAAATTACACCACATGTTTTCATTTGATATTTTTCGACAATGTTATATCCGTTCGTCTAATCCTTGTCAGCATATAAAAGTTTTTAATTATTTCTGAACGATTGTGTGTGAACCCAAATATATCATATACAATATAAAGACAAGAATTATTTTGTAATACATTCAATCTAGTAATTCAAGATTCAACAAACATCCACGTGGACCACCAAGCATTTTATAATATGGAAGAATGTGATAGTCTAGCTAGAGGACACATCAATGGTATGATCAATGATCGTATTGAAGCATCTGTCAGCCAGCTTACCTGTGTGACGTCTAACATCTGTAAAATGTCCAGTTATGACACTGTAAACTGTGGTAACTCCAGAAGAAAACGAGATACTACAGAGTCCAATGTTGGCTTCACTTTCAAGCTATCATGTGACACAACTATTTGTAAGTACATTTATTTCATTGTAGTTCTAATGGATGAATTTTCCCTTTGTATAAACTTACTTAGCTACAAATATTATGACACAAAATCAAAAACAAAAGCATATGACACCGTATACCAGAACAGTTTCTTTATCCACTCGGAAATTCGTATAGAGACGTAGTCAAAATGTATACCCTTAAATACAGAAGCATAGCCACTCACTCTCAGTACAAGCACTTCAATAAAATGTTGCATGGTTAAACTAGTTTTATGGACCCACTTACAATACAAACAAATAAAAAAGCTGAGGAATTACTTTTTGGGGTTTTCCTTTAAAATAAATATAAGCATGAAGAATAGTTGTGGCTGCGACCCTGTGCTTGTTGTTGGACTTATTCCATCCTATGCAATCGGTGCCTATCACCACTGACATTGTGAATTCGATTTTCTCATCGCTGGGTACTCCAGTCTCCTCTACTTATAAACATACCAACTAAATCGTCGGTTGGTTACTTTTTCCTTGCTATCATCGTTTGATACTGTCAGTATCAACAACCTGACTCTGATAACTATTATAATACTCTGTATATTTATTTGCTTCAGTTGGTACAGACACCTGTTTCCATGGATTGGAGGACGCAATAGATGAGTTTGAGACTTTAGAGAGTAACGATACGTTGGAACTACCATATGATAACATTGTTTATTATATTCTACAAAATACCTCTTCCTCTGATGGTAGTCTGGATTGTGCTATTGGCACTATACCATTCATTGCCTATTGTGGTAAATTATATACTTTATATAAAAGAATATTTGTTGTTTTTATACATTTGATAAAACAATTGTTTAAGTTGAATCGGAACTATCCTAAAATCTTTCTAAGTAGCATGACACAGGGTTGATGGGCTAGCATAACTAGATAATATGCTAGATTATCTTTGTTTCCTTAGAAATTAGTCTTTTGGAATAAAAACAAACAAAAGCATATTTTGGTTTTATAATCATAATCCAAAATTCAATACATAATTTGTGTATACAAAGCCAATGTACTAAGAGTAAGGAATATTTACAAAATGGATAGGAAAAACAAGCTTAATGTTACACAACAGAGTCCAACCTCTGGTTCGCTAAAATACAACTAGGCCAGTAGAAATCAAAGGCATAATCTTTATGACTTTTAAATAACTAAAACAAGAAATTATGTACTAATTTATTTAATGATGGCAAGGATTAAGAGCGGATAATATATCGTCAGAGACGTCAATTAAGACTATATGCTCCATTATTGTAAAAGAAAACCTTGAACAGTGTTAGTCAACCATTCCAACAATATCAACAAATTATATAATCACCAAAATCATTGAACATAGACACAATATATTACGTTATAAATCCAGACAGGCACAACATGTGGCGAGGCTAAGCCGGTTAAAAAGTTTGTTTTCTGTATTTCAAATGATTTCATCTTAGATTTACTCGCATCAAGATGTTTTTTTGGCGAATGTCAGCGTTAATGAGTAACGAGATTATACATTCGTAATTTAATTGGCATTACTATGGACAAAGATAAACAATTTTAAGTCTGTGAACAAATTTACACATGTAACATTTTATTGATTTATTTGATTTTATCAAACTTTACGTTTGAATCATATTTGTAGTACCCTGTAGTATTGGACATTACTACTTAAATGAAGAATGTATCTCATGTCCTAAAGGAACTTACCAAGATACGATAGGACAGCTATCTTGTAATTCATGTCCTAAAGGTCTGTCAACAGAGGGCACTGATTCTATCACCATAGACGATTGTAATGGTAAGCCTAACAAAATATATTGCTGTTTTACTGATTTCAACAGATTGGTTAAAAATCAGAAAAAAAATTATGATTTTGTAGCATTTTTTCTTCATTTTCATAGTTTTTATAATTTGTAGTGATGAACGCAATATTTGTCTTTTATTTATTTTAGTAACTAATCTTTATGAAAAGATATAAAATGACTGTCCTTAGTGGACTATTTGTGCTTTAATTTCAATCCATGAATTAAAAAAGGATGATCAGACTCTATCCAGCAATACAACAATATTGATTGATTGGGTCAAATCGGGTACAGGAGTATTTAATTTTATAAACTGATGTAAATTACAGGTTTAGCCAATAATGATTCATGTTCAAATATGATACAGTGTATATTTAGAGAATGTTGAAACTAAATGTACATTGTATGAAATGATAAACCATCATAGAATGTAAGTTAAATTGTATAAAGAAGGAGTAGTGTGTGTCCCGTTTGTTTTTCCCCTGACAAATGAGCTTTGTAACTAACAGGGGCCCTTAGGTTAAACTACCCTGTGCTGCTAAGGTTAATGTAAGTGAGTCATTGTTGTTTAATGCCATCTCAGCCATTTTTCAGCAATATCATGGCGAGAACAAGTTAATTTTTAATGAGATGATGACGAGGCCCGCTTTGTTCTAGACAGACACGTTGAGCTGGATTTTTATAGTGCTATCTCACTGCAACAACAGTCCACGGGTAGACATGTTGCTCCACTTGGACATATTATGCTGAATCTGAGCCAACCAGTCTTTGCTCTTTCTCTTTAATGCTGCATGTTTAGCGGAGAAGCAACAAATACCAATTTTATAGTCTTCGGTTTTACCCGACCGGGGATCGAACCCACGATCTACCACACTCGAGACGACACACTAACCATTACGCCACCGATGCGGTTCAGGTTAATGTAACAACAGGTGATTAGAATAAAATGTATGTTGAAAAAAATGGATAGCTATTTAAGTCAACATAGTCTAAGCAATTTCTGAGCATGTATTAATATATGAAATGTCTATAAAGTTTATCATTTCATCTTTCACTGAGTTCATTTAATATATAATTATATATTTGTAGTGCCAGTACCAGTATACAGTACAGATTCAGATTGTAAGGTTTATGTTATGTTCAACTCGAAGTGTACTTGATAAAATACATGTAATAGTATATATGCCATTTTTTGCAATGTTGCAAGCCGTCAATGATAATTTACAGAATAGTATAAGGTCCTGTCAGATTATTTGCCATTAGGCAAGATTCATCCGCCATGCGCCAAGATTCATGATCCATTTGTGAGAATAAGTCGAACTTACTTTAGATCCGTTACATGTCACTGTTCAACAGTTTACAAATGAAGTTTCAAGGTCATTCGTAAGACGTTATTATACCCCCCGCAAACAAAGTTTGTGGGGGTATATAGGTTTCACCCTGTCTGTCTGTCTGTCCGTCTGTCTGTCCGCATAGAGGGTACATGGTTTGTCCGTGCAACTCCTCCTACAGTTTTTCTGCTAGGAAGTTTTTATTTTGCAGATCTTTGTACATATATCAAAGATGTGCATGTGGTAAGGATTTTGATTTTTGTGCATTTTTACCAAAAATAAAGATTGTTGAACTTAGTCTTTTTTTGGTGAATTTGGCAAAAAGGGTACATGGTTTGTCCGTGCAACTGCTCCTACAGTTTTTACGCTAGGAAGTTGTTATTTTGCAGATCATTTGTAGATATATCAAAGATGTGCATGTGGTAAGGATTTAGATTTTTATGAATTTTTACCAAAAATATAGATTGCTGAACTTAGTCTTTTTTTTTTTGTGAATATGGCAAAAAGGGTACATGGTTTGTCTGTGCAACTCCTCCTACAGTTTGTAAGTTAGGAAGTTTTTACATTGCAGAACATGTGTACTCATATCAAAGATGTGCATGTTGTAAGGATTTTGATTTTCATGAATATTACCCAAAATATAGATTGTTGAACTTAGTTATTTTTTTTTATTTGTGAATTTGGCTGAAAGGGTACATGGTTTGTCCGTGCAACTCCTCTTACAGTTTTTATGCTACGACGTTTTTATTTTTGTTGAATGTGATTAAATATTATAATTTGACAAATAATATATTTTCCGTGTAGACTTAGTTTTTAATAATCTTGGACACAGTCAGAGTGAAGCGGGGGGTATTAGTCCCGCTATGCAGACAGTTCTAGTTTCTATAATTCGCTAAATCTAAAATTTACAATAACTGTGCCCATGTTTTAGATGATGTAGCTGCACAGTCCTTTACTTGTTCTGTATGGTGACGTATTCTAAAGTATAGTTGAAAGGAATATTCCACGATAAACATTAAGTGTGGTGTGTGCAAGGGGAAACACTATGTAGTGACTTAGAGACAGTGAAGCATAATATCATGGAGATTGCATCACGATATTGGTTATATGTTCAATGTAGGACGTAATTTTAGAATAGGAAATCTATTTGAAAATCCGTTTCAGCAAACGTCAATATAAGGTGATTGTGTTAAAAAAACAAGATGAAATGAAATAATGCCATCACTCCTTTTTGGTTGCTTAATTACAAAAATGAGTTTTTACACTTGATGAAAATGTATACAGAATATATATACAACCAATCTTTCGTTTGTCTTTTATATTTTTATTGGGGGGGGGGGGGGGCTACTGAAAAGGTGGATGGAGTGGCAATTGCAATTGCCACACCCCCGATGCTAAATAATTAAATGATTCCAAATAACAAATTTCATACGAAACATTTACATGTACAGGAAACATATGGTATTAATATGTTCTTTCATAGTTGTTGATGTAATTACTTTGTTATTATCATTGGTGTGTATGTGTATCTATCTCACTGCTGTTGATGTAATTACTTTGTATTTCAGTTGTTATTATCATTGGTGTATGTATCTATCTCACTGTTGTTGATGTAATTACTTTGTATTTCAGTTGTTATTATCATTGGTGTATGTATCTATCTCACTGTTGTTAATGTAATTACTTTGTATTTCAGTTGTTATTATCATTGGTGTGTGTATCTATCTCACTGTTGTTGATGTAATTACTTTGTATTTCAGTTGCTATTATCATTGGTGTATGTGTATCTATCTCACTGTTGTTGATGTAATTACTTTGTATTTCAGTTGTTATTATCATTGTGTGTGTATCTATCTCACTGTTGTTGATGTAATTACTTTGTATTTCAGTTGCTATTATCATTGGTGTGTGTATCTATCTCACTGTTCTTGATGTAATTACTTTGTATTTCAGTTGTTATTATCATTGGTGTGTGTATCTATCTCACTGTTGTTGATGTAATTACTACATTTTTTATTTCAGTTGCTATTATCATTGGTGTGTGTATCTATCTCACTGTTGTTGATGTAATTACTTTGTATTTCAGTTGCTATTATCATTGGTGTATGTGTATCTATCTCACTGTTGTTGATGTAATTACTTTTTATTTCAGTTGTTATTATCATTTGTGTGTGTATCTATCTCACTGTTGTTGATGTAATTACTACATTTTTTATTTCAGTTGTTATTATCATTGGTGTGTGTATCTATCTCACTGTTGTTGATGTAATTACTTTGTATTTCAGTTGCTATTATTATTGGTGTATGTGTATCTATCTCACTGTTGTTGATGTAATAACTTTTTATTTCAGTTGCTATCATCATTGGTGTGTGTGTGTATCTATCTCACTGTTGTTGATGTAATTACTTTGTATTTCAGTTGCTATTATCATTGGAGTATGTATATCTATTCCACTGCTAGTCATTATAACTGTTACCACTATTGCATGTTGTAGACAAAACAGGTAATATTATAATAACTAGCTATAAAGTAGAGAGTTCTGGAGGTAGGAAACCCATTTTTACTGAGTAATTTAAAACTTTATAAAAGAGAAAAGAAATGCCAAAAATATCCTGGAATATTTCACTATTGACACAACACTTTTAACAACTCTGGAACCACTTTTCTACCATCATGGGAGATAACTATGTTACTTTATGTTGATATGGTGATATAAAACATGCACCTTTTAGATATTCTCTTTATATGTTCAATAGAGACATTACGATATTAAGTATTTAATGCGTAAATAAATACAATTATATAACAACTACACGTAATTGAATATGAAATGACTTTAGACGAAGTTAACCATATTAGGAGATATTTTTGTCTTCTATGTCGTGGATTCGGATACAAAGGAAAAGATCAGCATAAACACAATACAAAAACGAAAGCTCTGACATCACGTACTCCATGGACCTGATTGGCCAGGAAAAAAACATCTTGTCACATAAATTGGTCTATTCGAATGTCACGTTTAACAGAGATTGTATCAAATATTTAATTATGCTAAAATTAAACATGTGCTTCAAAATTAATCTTTTCTAGTGTCTTCAATTTACTATTAGTTCCTAAATTGCTATATCATCACGAGTTGTCTTTCTTTTCATATGCTATTTCTTTGCAAAATGACTCAATATTGAAAGAAAAGTTTAAAGAAGGCAATTGGAAGGGATATGGGGAATCAGAACATTACAATGCATCTTTATTATTTCCTTGGCACTTTATTTGGTAGTAAAATATTAAACATGCTAAACTGCCATTTTATTTCCTACTAGTACAATGCTTGAAGTTAAAATATTTCTAAAAAATACTTTCAAGAAAAAATAAAAGTAATTTTGATGGGAAAAATAGTTTTAATAAGATATTCTAGTTTAGAACATGTGCTTTCTTATATTTCATAGAGTATGCAAAACAAACAAGAAGGAAATGAAGAATAAACAGAACGAGGAAAATGTTAGAAAAATTATATTCAACCAAAGAACTTTGTAAGTATGACTTTATTTTTCGTTCACTATTTTTTGCAGATATATTCTTCTGATTACGGGGCCCTTTCGACATTTAATTGGTAAGGACAAATGTATCACGATTAGCCTCCTCTGATCAAGGGATAAATGTATCCCCAATATAATAGTTTATCCTGCGCCTGTTCTATTTGAGTAGACAAATTGCATTGTTACCTGTTGAGCTAGTTGTAAATCCAGCTCACTTCCTCTTGAAAGAAAATATCAAAAGTTGAAATATTTAATTAATTTCATTACATTTCTCTTTGTTCTTGTGTGACCATACATATTTTTTTCTGTATTTGCAGGCCACGGAAAGGAGACCAGTCTAAATCTCTGTCAATAATAGATTTGGATCCATCACGTGATTATAAGTAAGTATATGTATATCTATTTGATGGCTTAATTTTACAATATACAATATAGGATACGTCAGAGGATCCCGTTTATTAATGTTATGTCATATACTTACAAAAAAATGATGAAAGAAGAGCATATGTAGTAATAAAACAAGCCGTAACACTAGGTCATACAACAATCTATCATCAACATTTAAACTATAACAAGCCGTAACACTAGGTCATACAAAAATCTATCATCAACATTTAAACTATAACAAGCCATAACACTAGGTCATACAACAATCTATCATCAACATTTAAACTATAACAAGCCGTAACACTAGGTCATACAAAAATCTATTATCAACATTTAAACTATAACAAGCCGTAACACTAGGTCATACAANACATTGACACCGGAAGTCGTCTGCCTATTTATTGATCAAAATCACGTGATCTGGCAGACGAAAATAACAAAATTTTGCCGGAATGGAAATGATTCGAAACAACCGAATTATTTTATTTGTATCAAAGACTTCAACGCAGAGACAAATAATTCTTTAAAATTAAATTTGTTTTCTTTCTTTATTTGCGGCTGTCAGCATCATGAAAGTAAAACGATCTGCCTTTATGTATATATTTCTTATATAAGACAGATAGTGGGGTACCGAACACCAGTATTTATTCAGCGGTTTCCTTGGCGTCTCCATATTACAATTACTTATAATCTACCGCATCTACGACTATGATATGCTGACGTTGTCACAGTAATAGCGTAAACACCGGAAGTCGCCTGCCTATTTGTTCAGACGTCAAGACACGAAAAAGACGGAACGTGGTCGGAATTGACATGATTCGAAACAACCGAATTTCATTACATTTCTCTTTGTTCTTGTGTGACCATACATATTTTTGTCTGTATTTGCAGGCCACGGAAAGGAGACCAGTCTAAATCTCTGTCAATAATAGATTTGGATCCACCACGTGATCATAAGTAAGTATATGTATATCTATATCTAATTTTACAATATACAATATAGGATACATCAGATGATTCCGTTCATTAATGTTATGTCATATACTTACAAAAATTGATGAAAGAAGAGAATAGATAATAATAAAACAAACCGTAACACTAGGTCATACAACAATCTATCATCAACATTTAAACTATAACAAACCGTAACACTAGGTCATACAACAATCTATCATCAACATTTAAACTATAACAAGCCGTAACACTAGGTCATACAACAATATATCATCAACATTTAAACTATAACAAGCCGTAACACTAGGTCATACAACAATCTATCATCAACATTTAAAATATAACAACACATCTTTTAAACATATCACTGAAAAACTTTTATCACATAATGTTGCATCGAGTTCACCTCACCATGAGCGGGATTCAAACTCACAACGTTAGTGGTGATAGGCACTGATTGCATAGGTAGTTGTAAATCCAGCTACCATACACTTACGACCACCACGGCCCCTCGAAAGATGAATCAGAATTTGGTTCAAAGTTGACTATTATTTCACTATGTTATGTCTTACGATTGCCTTGTATACTATCTAATATTTATTTAATGGTTGAAGCCATCGGTAATAGAACTAATATCATATACATATGAAAATGACTGGGTCACGAAGATTAAATATGTTATGTATGATGTTAAAGCTTATATCATGATTTATAATTACGTTGGTCTCCTAGGTATATGTGAGGGTTTGCATTTTACTCAAATCTAGAGAGCACTTGCATCATTTCACCAAGTGGGAAGATTTTGGCCCATACAACTAGCTTAACCCAGAAATCTCTGTACTAGGCGACGAAAGTCAGTGGTCATGTATATGTGTATTAAATTTATTGATGTCGCCTCTTTCTATGATTTTGGTACTTGATTTTTGGAATTGTTCCGCTAGTGTGGTATTTTATTGTTGTTGTCATTTTATTTCATTGCTTGATACAGACACAGATGACACACACCGTTTGATGCGAATAAGTGAAATTAAAATGTTATTTGGTTTAAGTTGAACAAATTAAAATGAAAATATTATTATATTGTAGACCTACCAATGAAAACAGCTATAGCAACGAAGCCTACGACGACTTTGATACAATTCTGTCAGGAGTTAACTCACCTCCTCCTGTTAACTGTTCATTATATAGAAACTCGCTATTGAAAAATGTGGAGCGGAGCAAAATGGAAACGAGTTGCATCAAAAGAGATCAACCAATGACACCCAGGGAATGCTGGACACCAGAATCTTACATTTGACTTTACTTAACAGAACATTTTTTTGTATATTTTAATGTATAATTTTGCTATTAAACAATGTATACTAATACAATTGTAATTACTTGTATATATGATGTTAATGATTATCTATGTTTATAGTATTTTCTATATCATAAATGACATAAAACTAAATATTTCTAACAAATATATCCATTACTTGTTAGCCCAACTGTCGTCGTCCCTCCATATGGAAACGCTGTGTAAAATCTTCTCTGCAATCGTTGAGTAAATTTGAACTAAACTTGACCCATATCATCATTAGGATATGTATAAATTATGTCGGATATTCCCGCCAACAAACCAATATGACCGCTGCCACGTTACTTTATGATGATTTTATTACCACTAACAATAGATCATAGGAGCAAAAACATACAGAGCCAAGAAAGCCACACTTCCTATTAAAGTAACATACAGAGCCAAGAAAGCCACACTTCCTATTAAAGTAACATACAGAGCCAAGAAAGCCACACTTCCCATTAAAGTAACATACAGAGCCAAGAAAGCCACACTTCCTATTAAAGTAACATACAGAGCCAAGAAAGCCACACTTCCTATTAAAGTAACATACAGAGCCAAGAAAGCCACACTTCCCATTAAAGTAACATGAAATTTGAACAGTAGTCCCATTTTAATGAAAGGCATTTAAATGTTACAGAGTTTTTTCTGAGACATACCGCTGATGATTTTTGCCGCAAATGAAAATTACGCTGATATTCACAATTTTAGATTTGAAATTTTCTTTTCTGAATCCTCTGAGCCAATTGAATACAAACTAGGTTGAGGTAGTCCTTTGGTGGTCTCTTTTTAGAATTGTATCAGACAGCACCCACATCTATCCAAGATGGCTGCCATTACTTAAAATAGAAATGTCTGAAAATGAAGAAAACATTTTAAACTAGAATGAACTAAAATTTGAACTGTAGCTATATGCTAATGTATCATACAAATGTAGATTTCGAAGTGTTCTGTGAAATTTGTAATTTTGAGATTTCTTTTGGCCAAATATGAAAGTTAGTGATATTAGTAGGGATCATAAGGAAGACTTTTCATTCCTTGTTTTAAAAAAAAGAATAACAGCACGATGAATCTTCATTTCAATCCATCCTTTTGTTGAAAGACCAGAAATACCATAAAATCGTGTATGTGAACTGAAAAATTTAATACTTCTTTTACTAATATATATCATTACTAGTCAAGTGATGGTGTAAAGTGGCTTACTTTACGCTAAAAAGCGATCCTAATGGCATCCAATAAATCAAGTCAGATTCAGCGGCATTATCATTATAAACAGCGGCTTAACTATTGACGCAACAAAGCGTGTTGCGTTTTTAAACAAATCAGCCAAATAATATTGTTACAATTTGTAGTAAGACTACAAATAAACATATATATTAACTAATTGTACGAGTTTAATGAAATGATGTAAATCTGTTTGGTCAAAAGGACAAGTTATATTCAGTGGAATAAAAGATTCATTCAAAAGATGTTGTTTATTGCTCTTCTTCTGTTTTATTTGGCAGTAAGGCTAGTAGAGACAGAAATGTATATATCCCCTTAATAGATTGATCAAACATTCATAACTATATAAAATGACACGAAGTACTGAGCTTACATACAGCTAGTTAACAGGCAGCCACTCATTGTCTTGATGTTAAGTCCAAAACGTCAAAGACGGAATCCATTACGTCAATGCTACCTTCTCAGTAAAAAGAGGATATTGCCAGAAACAGATATATAGTGAGGGAGATAATCGATGTATTGATTATTTGCGGTCGTCAAAATATTGTAAATAGGGGGAGGGGCATACCGAAGAAAAAAGTAATTCCATGGCAATTTCACTTCATGTGTCCAAACACGATGAAATACTACAGTATCACCTGGATAACCCAGTACCTAATTAATTCGAGGATAATACTCACACCTCCAGATCTACAGAACAAGATAATCGAAATTAGCTGTGACATGGTAGGTGAAAAATGTGTAAGAACGTGAAATTACTTTGAATAATTTGGCTTAATTGGTGATGATGTATCAGCACATGAACAAGTGTGTGTTGAGTTTGTAAAATGTACTGGTGGTAAAGTCATTCTTCGAGATAATTTCTTGGCTTTGTGCAAGCGAAACTACTGGTGAAAATTTTGCTGAGCTGTTTTATCTAGTCTTCTGAATTTCGGCATAGTTATTGATAATATGAGAGCACAAGGGTATGACGAAACAGCAAACACGTCGGGTATTCATAGAGGTGTTCAAGCCAGAATTAGGAAACGGATTCCAACAGCGCAACACGTACATTGTAAGGCACATGTTTTAAACTTAGCTCTTGTACATTAATCATCATCAGATGTATCAAGGACCATTATGATTGTTGTGCAGGAAATCGAATTCGCCTTCCAATACTCTTCTAAGAATTGATAAATTTGAGCAACAATTATGTGAGAATGGTGTCATGAAGGGCAAATGAGACGAGTAAAGTAAACTAAAATCTTTGAGTGAACTCGTTGGTGTATTCGTGTAAATACATTAGTAACTTTTAAAGCTGTATTTCTTCTCATAGTTAGTAACATAGAGTAACCAATGGTGACGCAAATGTTTGCAATTTGACTTATTTTGTCACTAGTGGTTTACAATCATATTTAGGACGTTGTTGTTCCGATTACAGCAATGTTACAGAGATTTGATAGAGGCTTCGAGTGAATGTCAAACATTGATTCCATCATTTTTATCGGTCTTTGAGATTTCTTTCAATTGGAACATACCATAATCATGTTCATTGTTTTGACTTATCCTTGTTCTCCATTACGTCTGAAGAGAGGTCCTTGCTATCCTTAACATAGCGTTGTGACGGAGAATCAGCCAATTCACAAAGGCCAGGGAGACAGGCTGTAAAAAATTATCCCCCTTGACTGCAGAACATTACTAGATTTTTTTTTTACATTAGTTGAGTCTTCCAATTTCTTAGTTGTAAAGCCCCTTAACTGCTGATTGGTCGGCGGCTAGGCTACTTTCCCGACCCTTGATCGTGTAAAGGGTTAGTTCGAGTTGGCGATTTTGATTTTTTATTTGGACATTGATTGCTATAATGTTCCACTTCTTGACATGAGAAACACCTGACCTCCTGTCTTGACGGACTCCAACTAGGTGAAGGTGTAATTGACCTATTTTATCCGTCATAATGATTTCGTGACAATATAGACTCAAACTCTTGGAAATGTCTGTTTTCATATTGGAAACGTCATTCTAAGTTTTTTCAAGTCGATCATCAAACATTTTCTGAGTCGGAGACTTAAACGGTTTCTTATTTAATACCCTCACTGTGGGAGTCCCTGACTCGATGTCTGACGATTCATCACTTTCAAAAGTAACATGTTGTACTTTCCGTATATATGGCTTAGCAAGCACAAATAACACTTTCTAATTATGTATGGAGCTCTTGACGTATTGTAACTCTTGATCGATTCTGGATGGATTTTTATCCATTGCAGCTAATGCTGCTTTTTGTCATTACAACCTTTCAAGAAAGCATCAACAGCCATCAATTCAACAATATCTTCAGTGGCTTCACTGTACCCATCGGTAGCAATTTCTTGCACTCTCTCTGCCAATTCTTCTATTGACTCGTCTACCTTCTGCTTTACGTCCTGAAGCTGCTTCCTGATTGAATGTGGAATATCTTTATTTCCAAACCGTTGTAACATGTTTTCCATCATTAACTGAAAATCCTGTTGTACTGAATGAAAACGCGTACTAAAAAACTTCAAAGTTTCCCTCGCAAGCATAGAAGAACATTGTCAAGTTTCTAGGCATATGTCCATTCAAAACGCAAGCCAGTATGCGTAAATTGCAGGTGATATGATTTCCAATCCCCACTTCCATCAGGTCGACAACTGTGGGAAATGAGGTTGTGCGACCGACAACTTTTTGCTACTAGATTTATCACTCTCGGTTGTTTTCTTAATTTGTTGGTTTCTCTGTGTTATTTCCGAAAGATTATCATTATTGTTATTGTTATGTTTTCTCCTTCTGACAATTGACCTTTTTCTCTTGGCCTATGAATATTTTTGGGTGCCAAATTATCTATCATGTTTGTTGTTTTGACATGATGAATTTCTTCTTCTAAATGCGTTATTCTCTTATAGTGTTCTAACAATTGTTTTACTTGAGCTTTAGCAGTTGTCTCTGCCTGTTCAATGTAATTTGATTGCGCCTCTACCTTTTGCATCAATTGTTCCCGTTCTGTTTTCAATTCATACATTTTCTCATCTAATTTACTAATTTGTCCCTGATAGTGTCCATTCTGTTGATAAAGCTCCTCTTCCCTTTCCTATTCTTATTTTGACTCTTGAGTTTTTAAAACCTCTGTCAATCTAGATAAGCTCTCTTCTCCTTCACTAAGCTTATCAGTCAACAACTCATTTTGTCTAGTTGTCAATTCACTATGTAAAGTGTCTATATTCGCTTCTAGATTTTATTTTACCTTTCTAACCTCCATGGTATAGGAATGTTCGCCAATCTCATTAGTGATGTCATATTCACTAATTTGCATGTCATTAAACAAATAATTGGTTGGCAGTAAAACAATAACGTAATTGACAGGAAAGTAACCAATCTTAAAACTTTTATAACTTTTTTATTTCCAAACCAATTTTGGTTCTGTTAATTGTTTTAGAGACTTAAGAAAATTCATATTTGTTCTGTCAGTTTACATTTTTTTAATTTTGATATGATAAATTCATAATTCTAATATGAAATAATGCATTTTTACGCTTCAAAACTAAATAAAACAAGATTGAATTTCCAATCTTTTTATTCTGAATATTGTTATCAAACCTTCGATGTGAATTAATTATTGCTATATAATTTTCATTTCTGAAAGAATTATTAAATTATCGTAAATAACAAAATAATAATGACAATTTAAAGTTGAGCCTTCATTGAAAGACAAGCGAAATTTTTGATTTCCTGCCAACCACACAGGTAAATTCTCAAGTCTGTGACATCACGGCGAACATCCCTATTGGTCGCATCAGCTTGTTTAAGAATCAGTACCTCTGTTTTGTACTTCCCCATGAGCTGTTTCATATTAGCCTCCCTCACATGCTCTGTTTCATCTATCTCAAAGGTTATTCTACCACTCATCACTAGTGGGTTCCAGATATGAGACGGTATCCCATCTATCAACTTAAGTGATTCTAAAGCCAGAGCAGCCTTTGACCTTTCTATAATAATCAATCCTGATCTTTTTTCTCCTATATCTGAGATGGTCATAAGCTCATCCTTTGTGGCAGTATTTATATTAATTGGTTTCTTAGACATATTTCTAAATTTAAATTTTCAACTTTGAAATATTTATTTAAGAATTGAATGCATTTTTTCGTAGTTTTATTGGCGTGTAAAAGCATGGACCGAAGCACATTTTGTATGAAGCGCTTCGCGCATTCGTGAATTATCAGTTGTGCGGTCATTCGTGACATATTTTTGGTAATCGGACATCCCAGTTAGTTATACTATAAGTAGTTCACAGTAGAGATTATCCCATATAAAACATAATCATTACTTGTATCACAATGGCTGTCCTTTGTGCTTGTGAACTGAAGCACGAATAATCAATTCGCGAAAATATAAAATGTTTTTAGTAAAAAAAACAACATTTTATCGCGAAAGATTTAAATGGAGAAGAAACACACGTACACACAATTTCAGTTTTAACATGATTAACTGCTTCAAACTTGTAAGGGACAAAAAATTGACAAAGTGTGTATTTAGGTTGTGTCTGCTGATTTTGTCCAAAGAGCAGTCCAGGGCAACCGTTCTGAACTCTTATAACTGCCTCCTCACCTTATTAATAACCACCCGAGGTGAAAAGTATCAAGTATACACGAATAAATAAACACCAAACAAAATTATGCATGGATGGTAAATGTTCTGTCAACTATAGTACAAAACAATAAATTTACCACCCCCTTCTTCTTCTCTAGTTTAGAAAAATAATTTTCACTCAGGTTTATAAATATATAAAAATATGGGGTGGTCCTTTTTATTTTGTACGGAAATTGTGTGTAAATACCAACACAATTCACAACCACAGCTTGAACCTTGTATAAGTTCACCGTATTCTTTGCACAGTGAACACTATTCAGCAAATTCCATGCCTTTTTTTTTCTTTTTTGTGAATTTGTCCTCACAATCTAATTTCTTTATTAACCGTGAATAAAACAAATAATGTCAGCCACCAATGGCACTACAACTATAAATAAGGCACAAGAAAAGTATAATTGACGTCACCAAAATTGTATCCGATGAAATGAAAATTTGACAAATCTCCTGCACCGTCTGCACGAGAAATTCGAAGCCCGCGAAATTTAGACAAAAATAAACTGGTGTCTTCAGGCTTTTATTTGTACATCTGTCACCAATATAGCAGAGTTTATGGGCTACATATTATAACCTGATAAACGCTAGAACTATGTTAGACTCTGTCGGGCACTTGCTGGGAACGGTCTTCAGTCAGAAAGCACGTCCTCTCAGTTCAAGCTCTAAGTTGTAAAGTCCGCCAGGGGTCGAGCGTCACTTCCGGTCGTCCAAGTTCATGTGGCTTATAATTGATTCCTCCAATATACGGAACACTCCGAAAGCATTCCCATTAAATAACTGTTTTATTATCTAATTCTATTTGTTTGTAGACAGATTAAAAAAATACTGTTTTCAATATTTAAATATTGCTTATCAATTTTAACAAATAACACAAGTTATCTTTTTCATAATAAACACGAAGATTCTTTTTTTTTTATCTGCGCTTGTTTTTAGACTGCGCTCGGGACATACATATGTCCCTTGGGAAAGAAATTCAGGTTTATTTTCTTTACGAATAAGTTATGTAAATAGTACTAAATACGTTATAATAAGATTGCACAATTAGAAGATAGATACAGATATTGCACATATTGAACCTCTTCAAATGAAAAAGAAACGGTAAGTAACCTCACAATGTAGTTAAAATGACGTCATGAAATAGATGACGTCACTCTGCTGAAAGAGTCATGTCAGGAATTATACCGCACACGAAGATACGATTATATACGAAAAGTCGCAGTAAATGGGTTAATATACAGTTATTTAATGGGAGTGCAGGCAATAGATCAAAATATTTTTCACGAGGTATTGGGAAAGACCAAAGTGTTCTATTGCCCGAGGTCACCGACCGAGGGTAATAAAACACTTTGGTCTTTCCCAATACAGAGGGAAAAATTGTTGATCTATTGCCTGCACTCCCATTAAATAACTGTTTTATTACCTAATTATAATTTTTAGACAGATTAAAAAAATACTACTGTTTTCAACATTTAAATATTGTTGAACAATTTTCACTGGGGTAAAGCTGATGACCGTAACTGTAAATTACGGTCATCCCAAGATATCGGACATGAAATTAGCTAAGAATCTTTTTTGTCGATTAAATTGTTTCTATAATGTATTTTAAATGACACATGCATGAGTACGATAGTAATCTATGAACTTTTCACAAGGAAATCACAAATTACGACTGAAAAATGTGTATGAAAGAGAAAATCCGATTTTAAAAAATCGCTAAGATGACCGTAACTGAAAACTGCAATTTCGGTGATCTCAGATTTCAGTTACGGTCATCTTAGCGATTTTTTAAAATCGGATTTTCTCTTTCATACACATTTTTCAGTCGTAATTTCTGATTTCCTTGTGATAAGTTCAGAGATTACTATCGTACCAATGCATGTGCCATTTAAAATACATTACAGAAACAAATTAATCGACAAAATAGATTCTTACCCGATTCCACGTCCGCCATCTTGGGATGACCGTAATTGCAGTTACGGGCAACAGCTTTACCCCAGTGAATTTTAAGAAATAACACAAATTATCTTTTTCATAATAAACATGAAGATTCTCAAAATTTTTAATCTGCGCTTGTATTTAGACTGCGCGAGGGACTAATAGAATTTAACACCAGTGACAGGTCAAGATCGAGAAATCTCAGACACTCAAGGGTAAGATTTCAATCGTTCTCTGACGAGGCTTGCCGAGTCAGAGAACGATTGAAATCTTACCCGAGGGTGTTAGAGATTTCTCGATCTTGACCTGTCATCGGTGTTTGATTATTTTTCTTACACAGACATCCCCCAAATTTGTTTTTCTTTACGGTAAAATGTGTGTTATTTGGTCATATATCATGACATGAATATATTTGGCAATGAACAAGCACGTCACCTTTTCATAGAACAATTTGACTAGGTAAATCCATATAATTTTATTCTCACTGACATTTCCCTGACCTACACTTGACTTGTGTTTATTTACATGTAGTGTGTAGTGTGTATATTCGAAGACGACCGCATCACCATCAATGAAATAATACGCAATGTGAAAGAAACACCAAATCGCGAACGCTTCAAATTGTAATAATATTTAAAATTTGACTTTCATATCACAATAGATATAACAATAGTAAAGAAAACGTTTGTTTTTAAACGAACAAATCAACACAAACACTGTTATTAGAAATGTATGTCATTTCACTGTGACGTCAATAACTCGGTCAGCTGATTGATTCAGTGTACAGGAAATCGATAAGTGTCAGTTATCATGAAAATCATACGAAAACACTTTGTAAAGAAATGACACAACATTAAGAGTTTTGAAAGATAGATTAGACTTTGGCTACCGTTATATTTTGTAAAGCATACTTTATTTTAATCACATATATATACACTATTAACAAAGGATCACAAGCAGAGTTATAAATAACACTGAAAAATCTTGGAGCGACGATTACTTTTGGCGGGTAACAGGGTGTGTCGTTTGTCTTACATCCCCTTGTGTAAGACAGAAAATATTTTCCCGTGAAAATTGAGAACTACTTTATCCTCTGTGTAAGAAATACATGTCCCTGGTTGATAGACTGTGCTACATGTAGGGACATTTATGTCCCTTGTGAACAAAAAATAATGTTTATTTTCTTTAAGAATAAGTTACGCAAATATGCTATAATTAGAATGCACAATTTGAAGTTAGATACATATATTGCACATATAGAACCTCTTCAAAATTAAGAAGAAACGGTAAGTAACTTCACATTGCTGTTAAAATGACGTCATGAAATAAATGACGTCACTCTGCTGAAAGAGCCATATATAGTCAGGAATTGTACCGCACACGAAGTTACGATTATACACGAAACAGAGGGTTAAATCGTTTTAGATTACGACGCTTTCACACGCTGTAATCCGGTATGAACTAGACAAGATTTCGGATTGGTTGTAAATTCATGAGATTGTTTTGATCAATCACAGTAAAGGTCAATGGTAGCCAGGCAATAGAACACCAGGTAATAGAACACCAGGCAACAGGACGATAGAAAGTCAAAACCCCAAAAATAGTTGAAAATAAAAAATACTTTATAAAACATGCAAAACTTTACAAAAAATGCTACACCTTTTAATGAAAAACATATCACACATATACTTTAAAATATTTTATGGTTTGTATTTAAATGATTACTTTTAGTTTTCTGTTACACAATCTGTATATAAAGTGTAAAGAAAACCGAAGAGGTAATGCTGAATAGACATTCTAGAAACACAAGCAACACAAAACACAGAACAAAGACAAACAAATAAAAACACAAAATAAACATTCTAGAAACACAAGCAACACAAAACACAGAACAAAGACAAACAAATAAAACACAAAATAAACATTCTAGAAACACAAGCAACACAAAACACGGAACAAAGACAAACAAATAAAAACACATAAAATAAACATTCTAGAAACACAAGCAACACAAAACACAGAACAAAGACAAACAAATAAAAACACAAAATAAACATTCTAGAAACACAAGCAACACAAAACACAGAACAAAGACAAACAAATAAAAACACAAAATAGACATCCTAGAAACACAAGCAACACAAAACACAGAACAAAGACAAACAAATAAAAACACAAAATAAACATTCTAGAAACACAAGCAACTCAAAACACAGAACAAAGACAAACAAATAAAAACACAAAATAGACATCCTAGAAACACAAGCAACACAAAACACAGAACAAAGACAAACAAATAAAAACACAAAATAAACATTCTAGAAACACAAGCAACACAAAACACAGAACAAAGACAAACAAATAAAAACACAAAATAGACATCCTAGAAACACAAGCAACACAAAACACAGAACAAAGACAAACAAATAAAAACACAAAATAGAAAACAAAAAATATGAACAACAAGGATCTCACCAAAATAAAATGATACAAACCTGGGATGAACCCAGATTCTCGCGAAGAGTAAACAGTACAGTTCCAGTTTCTGATAAGAAACCCGTCGTGTTATTAATATAGTCTATTATGGTTAAAGTTTTATCGGTTATAGAAGAAAGAAAAATATCCATTTTCGTAAAATCGACCAGTTAATGATGACCTACGATATATTCATATTTGTGGTTTTTTTTATATTTTGCCGATAGTAATCAAATTGACAAAATAGCTATAAACTGTACGTCCCGATGTTTACCCGTTAAACGGCAGTCAACCCTTCCAGCTAGATAATCAAATGACCACGTGATCAATCATATGTTTTTTGGTTTCTGAAATGATCTAAACCAGGTAGGCTCAAAGCCAAAATATTTGAAAGCAAATAAGACCAATGTCTTTGAGATCAAATATATTAAAGTCCTTAAACAGGATAGCAAACATCAGCTAACGTCACCACTGCCTGGGGAATGGTATATTTATCAGTACATTTGATTTTCATAAAGATACACTTGTATTATTAAAGTCAGAGATAATTGCACAAATGGAAGACAGGTGGGTTATGCAATACTTTCCTAATTAGTGTCATGTTAATAAACGTTGTTGTCGCACATACAAGGTCTATACTTATATAATTCAAGATCACATACAACGTGAAGATCACTCTTTCTTGATTTTTAAATCACTTTTCTATTGTCGCCACGCTACATTTCATTAGATTGACATACATTGTAATAACCACATAGACATCTACTTTATTAAGCACGATTCGTGTCAGAAAAACCTTCATTCAAATATATATGATATAATAACGTAACAATGTACTGACTTGTACAAGAACACTCATTTAAATGTATAGCTGGCCTTAGCCTATTTCGTTTCGGCCCTTTGATTTTCTTGTTTCTAAAGAATGTTTAATCATTTGACTTTGAGAGTACATGATGAAGGTTATTCCAGAAACGTGTCATGCGCGCTAAACTTGATATCCACGTTTTCTAAAAACAAACGGGAACAACATAAATACTAATTTGCAAAGATACAAAATGACAGAGACATGGAAAGCCATGTTAATCTTTGTCCATAAACCTGTCATTGTTGGTGAAGGTTCACACCATTGATTCCCACCTTACCTCACCTCATGAGTTTCAAACACCTGCCTATGGCAGAGAGTTTCAAACACCTGCCTATGGCAGAGAGTTACAAACACCTGCCTATGGAAGAGATTTTCAAACGCGCGCCTCTTGAGTTTCAACATTCGGTTCCCTTTCGTATTAAGTCTGGAGGTCACGCTTCAGCTTTCAAATCGTTGAGTGCTACGAGTAACCGAAACTAAACAAAAGTAGGGGAACTACACCAAACTAGTACATAATGTGGAAAGGCAACATTTGATTACCCATATAGAATACAACGAACATGTAACCAGGAATGAGTTTTCTTTGGTGTTTAGTTCTATGTATTTTTTTTAGATTAGTAAATGAACAAGAGGAAGAGGTTTCTCCAATAAAATACAATGTTATTTATATTGTACCATGTCCCTCTGTATCTGACGGTTTTTAGATATGTTGTTCGTTGCATTACTTGGTTTATTCAGTGTTTTTCACAGTTTGGTATTTGTAAAAATATTACCATGTTTAATGAATAATAACCAAAAAACCTCATCATAAAGCATAAATCATACATTTATTTGAAGGACCTCCATGACCTTCATTTTGTTAATGGAATCTAAAATGATTCCTTGATATATCCATATTTTCGAGGGTTGGCATGTCTTTATGTATGGATACTTTTGGGGGACCGGCGTGATCGTGATCGTATGTTAGTTGGATTTACAACTACCTGTGCAATCAGTGCATATCACCACTAAAATTGTTAGTTGAAACCCCACTCATGGTGAGGTGTACTAGATACATTATGTGATAAAATTTGTTACTTGCGACAGGTTGGTGGTTTTCTACGGTTTCCTCCAACAAAGAAACTGACCGCCACGATATAACTGAAATATTGTTGAAAGTGGCGTTAAACACCATAACTCTACCCCCTAAAATAATTTTGATCTGATAATATTATCTTTTTGTATAAAATTGTTATTTTCAAAACAAAAATAATGTCAAAGTATAATTAATATTTGATAGTCTTTCATGTTCATTTACATCTATATTCTTTCTTACTAAAAATAAAGAAAAGTAAAAATATGGTAATTGAAAACAAACCGCAAAATATTATTACTAAGAAAAGACATTCTTTATACTCTTCCGGAATAAGTATTATATTTCTAACCGTGTTAGAGACATGGCAACAGTCCAGGTTAAAGTTTTTCTATATATACCAATGCAGTGTTTCAGGAGATACAAGGGCCAGTCATAATTACTTAGAAATACCAGGGGCGGATCCAGAGACTCTTTCGACGGTAGGTGGGGGGGGGGGGGGNGGGGGGGGTTCAGCTATAGAGCACTATTTTCAATAATAGATGGAACCTAACGTAGCCCTAAAGCGGTTCGGTCATGTAGGTCGGTAAGCCTTGAATTAATTTCATTTAACGTATAGTCGAGTTAAAGGTACAGTTATTGACCTCCTAAAGTAGTCTTCCGGTTCGGAAGACTACTTTAGGAAGTCAATAAATGTACTCTTCTTGAACATTATCTCTCATTATTTGTCTCCTGCATATTCTATGTTTTTTTAACTTCTATGTCCAGGGGCTCACATAGTTTAACACTTCTCTCAAAACTGCAGTCTTCTAGTGGCCTCTGAACTAAAGTTAAGCTTTTTATGGGTTTACCTATGTCAAGTGATCTCTCTTATAGTGATCTGCTGGGGCCTTTCTTAAAGCCAGGCACATTTGAACAATAACAATGGCTACGACGAAATCAAGTTGCAAATGGAATACAACAAAGAGGTTACTTCAGCTGCTCCTGGTCTAGTGTATGTGTGTATTAGCAGTTGTGTAAAGTGCTCAAGGGTCTGAACAATAGCATGGACAAATATCTAATAAGTACATTACTTTTCTAATTAATTAAAATTATTTTATATGCATTTATATTTTCATTTAGAGTTTAAAATATGCTATGTTCATATACATGTATTTTCAAAGCGGAAACTCGAGTCATTTGTTTTTAAATACAGCAACATTTGCCTTTAATCTTATTTGTGAAAATAAATGATATTTAAAAAGGATTTTCCTTGAAAGAGTCTCAATTTACAGGTGTTAGTGGTTATATCTATATGCAATTATAACACTAGACATGTTCATACAACGGTTTAAGACCAATACCTAATTAATTGGTATTTTGACCATACATTCCTAAAACTTCAAAGAAATTTAAAATTTTGATTTAGCATAATTACTGATAATTTCCTCTTTGAAGATTATATCAACACAAATAAATTTTAATTTGTATTTTGTTTTACTTTCATCACACAGATAGAAATTCGATTAAAAGCCATATCGTGACGTTAAATAGCCTTGAAAAACGTATGTTAATACATGTGCTTGACTTATTTGACGGGGAGGTGGGGGGGTACGGCTGAAGTCCCTAAAACCCCCCTTGAATCCGCCACTGAATACCGGTACTATAACTAAAATCTTCTTAATTAATTTGATTCATATTTATTTTGGAAATTTTCTATACTAGAAATTTATTATAATAGTATAATTAAAAAACAAACACGTGCAAAGGTCATGCAATATGATCCTAAAAAAACATGATTCCTTACACATGCCATAATTAATTTCATGTTTGTTATCAATGTTGTTTTCTATACAAGGTCTCTATTTATTTATTAAAACCCAGGGATATATATATATAATTAGGATCTGACTCCTCCAAAATGGGTATCAGTGCCGGTAGAATCAAGTTCATAGCTTGTGCTTATACTACTTTAGGAAGTCAATAAATGTACTCTTCTTGAACATTATCTCTCATTATTTGTCTTCTACATATTCTATGTGTTTGTTTTTAACTTCTATGTCTAGGGGTTCACAGATTTTAACACTTCTCTCAAAACACTGGCGATTGAACTGTTCAACATTGGCTCTGCAGTCTTCTAGTGAGCTCTGAACTAAAGTTAAGCTTTATAGGGGTCTACCTATGTCAAGTGATCTCTCTTGTAGTGATCTGCTGGGGCCTTTCTTAAAGACAGGCACATTTGAACAATAACCATGGCTACGACGAAATCAAGTTGCAAATGGAATACAACAAAGAGGTTACTTCAGCTGCTCCTGGTCTGGCGCATGAGTGCTTTTGGCAGTTTTGTAATGTGCTCAAGGGTCTCAACAATAGCATGGAAAAATATCTAATAAGTACAGTACTTTTCTAATTAATTGTAATTATTTTATATGCATTTATATTTTCATTTAGAGTTTAAAATATGCTATATTCATATGCATGTATTTTCAAAACGGAAACTCGAGTCATTTGTTTTTAAATACAGAAACATTTGCCTTTAATCTTACTTGTGAAAATAAATAATATTTAAAAAGGAATTTTCTTCAAAGAGTCTCAATTTACAGGTGTTAGTCGTTATGTCTATATGCAATTATAACACTAGACATATGCATGTTCATACAACGGTTTAAGACAATATCTAATTAATTGGTATTTTGACCATACATTCCTAAAACTTCAAACTTAAAATTTTGATTTAGCATAATTACTCATAATTTCCTCTTTGAAGATTAAATCAACGCAAAGAAATTATAACTTGTATTTTGTTTTACTTTCATCACACAGATAGAAATTCGATTAAAAGCCATATCGTGACGTTAAATAGCCTTGAAAAACGTATGTTAATATATGTGCTTGACTTATTCGACGGAGGGCTGAAGCCCTCAAAGCCACCCTTGTATCTGCCACTGAATACTATAACTAATATCTTCTTAATTAATTTGATTCATATATATTTTGGACATTTTCTATACTAAACATTTATCCTATATTTAATTAGAACCTATTTTGTTCCGATAATATCTTTTTTAATACCTTTCTATTTTAGTATTGGAAATAAATATTATAATATTATAATTAAAAAACAAACACGCACAAAAGTCATGCAATATGATCCTAAAAAACACGATTCCTTACACATGTCATAATTAATTTCATGTTTGTTATCAATGTTGTTGTCTATACAAGGTCTCTATTTATTTATTAAAACCCGGGGATATATATATATATATAATTAAGATCTGACTCCTCCAAAATGGGTGTCAGTGCGGGAAGAATCAAGTACATAGATTATGGTTAGGATGTCACTTTCGATGGGTTTGAACTGATCATCGTAGAAAATATATCATGTTTCTATACACAGAGAGTTCCCATTGGGGTTCTCTAAAAATATGGTTCACTCTGAAATGTAGAATGAAATGAACAAAAATAACACACTGTCGGTACATTACGATTTTGTACTTAGAGAAAAAGGAATATAATATATTATTTTGTACTTAATATTTACCATTCAAACGTAATGTATGCGAGATTGATATGACCATGAGTAGTCTAACATTCATTATTGTACTGGAAAAACAATGGACACCAAATTTTATGTTATGTAACCCAAAATAATGCAACATTTGCCGTGCACCTATTTATGGTTGATTATATTACTTTTAGTCAGACTGATTTATTTGTCCATATATTCGTTTTACATATGTCGAGTATTTGTGTAATATCGGTTTGATGTATGACAGAGAGTCATACTCATATCATTGTATGTTCCTACTCTTCCAGATTTACCTCAAATGACTTTTCATTTAACTTCAAAACTCCATGACCGCAATCGGATATCAGATTGAATGGCCAACCAGGAATGGACATCCCAGAACCTCTGTCAACATAGGGCACATAATTAAGCCACAGGACAAATCAACATGGACCCACCTATTCATTTAGTGTTTATCACATCTACAGTTGTAAGTTTGGTTCCGTCCGCTAAGTGGTGCACTCGATGCACCTTTAAATTATGCTTTTGTTTCGTGTGCGACAGGGTGGTTCTTTTTTAGGGTACAATAGACTCTCCAAACAATACAAATGACCACCACAATATAACTGAAATATTGTTGATGATGGCGTTAAACATTCACAAACATTACCATAATTCAGTTGTCGTTGTATCTTAACATGTGTTAGGAACCTAACACAGGACAGTTTCCGTGTCCGCTCTGAGTATGACTTTCCCCGCTAAATACTAGTGTAGAGTAGTATATGGATCAGAGTTGGAACGGAAGAGGGTTTGTTTTGCAACGTGGAACAATTCGAGTGGTTCTTTATTATTTAGATAATCTGTACTATGCTTAATATGGAGTATTTGTTGTTATTATCGCACACAATATTTAGAATGCTGGGGTTGTGATATTTATTAACATTATACTCGTACCTAGTATGCTTAAAAGGGAGCATCCTTGTTAATACAAGCGAGTGGGTGTGACGGAAAGTGGGGACGTTTTTATCTATATCATGCAAGGCGAGAACACGTTAATCTTCCATGAGATGATAATGTCTGATTTGTATTACCCCAACAAGCTTCGTTTTATTTTTATAGTGCTACATCACATAGCAAACATAGTCCATAGTTAGTTTACTCCAAGCCAAGGAGTCGCTTTAAATAGATTTAAACCTGGACTGTCCTGAAAATTCAGTTCCAGTCTTCAATAAAATTGTGGCATGTGGTAGGTGAAAAAGTAATTATCTCATCTCTAAGATCGATCTGCTCCTAATTTAATGTTATGAGGTACTTCTACTATCAAAACCACTAGCTTTATTTTCACTAAGCAGTTAAGTAGTACATGTACTTTTTGGGGGGAATAATCAAAACATCAATCATCTTTTGACAACAACAAATATCCATCCACTGGCTCATCTAGTAATATATTTTACCTATATGGGCTATCTATGTTTATGTCGTCATATACATTCACTTTTGTTATAGTCTGTGGTCTTTCTGAGTAGAAGCAATATGTGCATGAGATTTGTATTGTTTGTTTATTGTTATAAAGTGAGAGATACAATAATCAAGAGAAAACTGATATGGTCTGATTCACTGGTTTAACCTCCGTCACATATTAAAGTTTCTTAATGATATATATATATATAGGACGTGGATATCCATTATCATATATCGCGATATTAGTTCGTGTTGATATTGATTGATTGATTGATTGATTGCTAAATGTAAAATGTGAAATTGACTTGTTCTAGTAATGAATATTGCACACTGACATAAAAAACAATGAACCAATCAATCCATCTAATATAATGAATATTAATCGGTGCATTTGATTGATCGGAAATAATTTAATGAGGGGTATGTTCCCCTCAAATTAAAATTGTTACTCCCCACTCTGATATATGCTTCTAATTGAATTTAATTATTTGCTTTTCATTTAGTAAAATGTCCTGCCGGAACATTTTATGATCAGACTTCTAAAACATGTACTACCTGTTCTCGAGGATTTATCAACCTTACACGGAAAAAGCAGTTGTATTTCCTGTCCTGACACCCAGACAACAGCACGAATTGGAGCAATATATAATTCGGAATGTGAAGGTTGGTAAATGTTCCATGCGTTTCTAGCTTATCGCAGCTTAACCAGGGGTTTATTATATTAAGAAAATCACAGAACATTTGAATTATCATGAAAAATGTCTGGAACACAAGACCTTTACATTAAGTAACTACACCAATATAACACCAACAATTTCCATCATTAAATGGCAGTCATAAAACACATGATCAAAAGGGTCATCAGTCACAAACACAGTCAAATAAAAATACAAAATTCGATTTTCAACTAACAAACCTTCAAGAAATTAAAAGATTACACACCGTTTATGTCTGTTTGGTTTTTGTATACATTTTTTTAATGTCAGTACATTAATAATATCTATAATAACTTGGTGAATCCTCTTTCACAATGGTCGAGTATTTTTGAGAATTTTTTCTATTTTTAATTTCAGATGCATGCTTACCTGGTTCCTGGTCTAACACTGGTCTACCACCTTGTGTAGAATGTGATATTGGATATTATGAAGATACATACGGATCTACCGGTTGTTCTAAATGTCCAGGAAACAAAATAACTGTCACAGAAAGCAGTACAACTATTTCAAAATGCATTGGTAAGAAATTGTGTTTGATATTCTCTACATTCTTAGTTGACAAAATATTAACTGATTTTCTTGTATATTCATCCGAACCGCATCCTTAATAATTATACTGAATATAACTTGTTTTCATTTTTGTAGTTTGGGACTCAGCAAATATTTCCCCGTCCTTTAAGTGTTTGCTCATTATAACAACATATATTGTTAGGTTATCATGTGGGCAGATTATTGGTTAGTGATAGTCCCTCGACCTTTGCATTTATTTATTGAATACATTTGTTTTTGCTGTCCATTCGCTATAATCAATAACCGTCTTAAATTACTCGCTTCACTGTAACTGCATTTCGAGGGTAGACATGCCACCCACTCTGACACATTATTCTGATTCAAAGTTCTTTTTCCTCAATGATACATGCTTAGCGGAGAAGCAACAAATAGAAATTTTATAATCTTTGGTTTGATCCGACTGAGGCTCGAACCCAAGATCTGCCACAATCGTGGCGAGCACAAAAACCATTAGACCACGGTGAGGTTAGGTTTGTGGAGTACTACGAATAATAGTGCCAATTAGATATGTTTACTAACTCTACTAATCTCACTTTCTTCACAATTGAATACAAAGTACTTACATGAATAAACTCAACATACAAATTTAGACAGAGATTTCTAGAAATGGTGATAACCGGTAAATGATTGAATGCTATTATGTAGACACCCACAACAGGTTTGCCTGAACAACCCTTTGGGTTACATCTCTTTATAGATATGTAATTATATTAACCGTTGAATTGTTTCTATTTAATTATGTAGAATAGTATCTGAATACCATTAATAAGTTTGTGTTTTTTCTTCAGATTATGATATTGTATTTCCAAACAGCACGATATCCGCCTATACTGAGCTACCGCTTACTGCGGTAACATTGACAACTCCTTTTATAGTCACGTTCCACGTGATCTGTCAGGGAGATTGTGGTGGAACTTTGTTTCATATGTCTACATCATCACTCGATAGCATAGAATTGACCACAAGGGAATTAACTATCAATTCGTGAGTAAATATATGTAATCAATAAATAGATATCGTCAAATTTAGTTTTTTGTTTTTTTTAATAGGTGTTCTCACATATATAAAGTAGATCTTTAGCAAACAGTGGTTACCTATAGTTATCTACAAATATTGTTCATATATTCAAATTGTCCTAATATTTGCAATTATTGAATGCGATATCAAAAATATGGTAATAGGTTTTTCATTTTCCTGAAATCTAGATATTATAGTACATTCGAAATGAAGTTAAGCAATTTTGTTTTCAAAACACACATGCTGAAATGCGATACAGGTGATTTGTTCCTTAGATAAGATTAGAGTTGTGCATTGTTTTTGTTAGCGACGACGCCATGTTTAGTATTGATTGTATTTAGCGCCAAGCTTAGCAGTATTTCAGCTATATTGTACAAGTCTTCAAATATAATAAAGAATTATGGTAAAGGGGGTTCTTGAATGGAAGGATGGCCAGATGTTTAGACTGCCACATAGATAAAAGAGAGGTGGATAAGGTTGGAATATTTTATCTTGCAACGGGCAACCAACGAACCCCCCTACCTAACCTATGTTCATACGAAGCTGAAGCAAGTTTTCTTTGCTGTGCAGAGAACTCGACATTTGCCAAAGATGAGGCATTGAACTGTATACCGTCTTTGAGGATGAGTTGTGTAATTGATTCGACCTACACAACTAGTGGATGTTCCTATCAAATATTTTGTACCCACATCTGAGATACTGTCCAATTTTGTATCCAGAAGTAATTCTTCTGGTGTTCCAATATTATTAAATATCAGAACTATTTACATTTATTCATTACTTTAATGTTTATAGATTATTGTCTTAATTAATTTTGAAGGGATACATGGTCTATAATAGAGAATTCTGACTTGTCGAAGAAATGGTTCCATATTCATCTGTCTGTTGATCAGGATAACAGTACATTTTTCATAGATGGTCAACAAGAACAAACGTATCTTAGTAACAGAGAAATAAATCAAGACACAATTGTAGATTTAAACATCACGTTGGGTGGTAAGTTAGATACATCTATTTATAGCACAGCTATAACTTTGAGAAATATAGAGTCATTTTTCTTTGTCTTTATGAGCACGTGATAAACATAAATTGTTTTACTTATCGATAATTGTTCCTTTTATCTTTACTGAAGAGTGTATTATATTATATAGTTTATCTATTATGAAACGACAAGCATGATATTAAAACTTATCATAACTGTGGATGGCACATGTGTCAGCTCACCACATCATGGAGAAACATACCGACCTAGTATGTAATGCTCAAAATTGACTTCTAATCATAATACAAAATGTATAAATGTCTTCTTTTAATTGATGAAAATGACAAAAACTTGAAATTCCGAGAAATTTTGTTTATTTGTGAGTACATAATTCATTTGTAATTATATTGAACAAGAATACCTCTTAGTGTTGAAATATGTAGTAAATTGAAGAAACAAAATATATTTGTTTGTAGGAAATGGTTTTGTTGGGACCATATCTCAATTTAATGTAGTATCACAATCAACGTATGGCACAAGCAGAAATCACTATGCGTCTTGCAATAGTGATCAAATACCACCAGACTTGGTAGACTGGAACGAGTTTGCATACAGCAGTTTGATCAACTCGTACATCAATGTGCCATCCAGATGTGATGGTGAGTTTATCCCCTGGATACTTAAATGAATGACCACTTATTTACTTTCTTCCAGTGAGAGTTTCATGCTATTATCCCCTCGCCAACGAAGTTACGAAGGGATATAGTAACGCTACCGTCCGTCCTTCCGTAACATCTTTGTTAACACTCTAGAATCAACATCCTTCAATGGATTTTGACCACACTTGGTACATACTTAGTCCTTAAGAGAATCTGGAACCCTATTGATTTTCAAGGTCATATTTCAAAGGTCAAGGTCACCGGGTCAAATATTTACCGCGTAACCTCCTTGTGAACACTCTAGAATCAACACCCTTCAATGGATTTTGACCAAACTTGGTACATACTTAGTCCTTAAAAGAATCTGGAGTCCTATTGAAGTTCAAGGTCATAGATCAACGGTCAAGGTCACCGGGTCAAATTTTTACCACGTAACTTCCTTGTGAACAGCTTAGAATCAACATCCTTGGATAGATTTTGACCAAACTTGGTACATACTTCGTCTTTAAGAGAATCGGAATCCTATTGATTTTCAAGGTCATCGGTGAAACGTCAATGTCACCGGGTCAAATTTCTTCCGCGTAACAACTTTGTGAACACTCTAGAATCAACATCCTTCAATGGATTTTGACCAAACTTGGTACATACTTAGTCCTGGAGAGAATCTGAGACCCATTTGATTTTCAAGGTCAAAGGTCAAGGTCACTGAGTTAATCTTCTGCCGCGTAACATCCTTGTAAACACTCTAGAATCAACATCCTTCAATGGATTTTGACTAAACTAGGTATTGTCCTTCAGAGAATCTGGATCCCTATTGATTTGCAAGGTCATAGGTCAAATGTCAATGTCACCGGGTCAAATTGCTTTACCGCATAACATCCTTGTGAACACTCTAGAATCAACATCCTTCAATGGATTATTACCAAACTTGGTACATACTTAGTCCTTAAGAGAATCTAAAACCCTATTGCTTTTCAAGGTCAAAGGTCAAGTTCACCGGTCAAATATTTTACCGCGTAATTTCCTTGTGAACACTCTAGAATCAACATCCTTCAATGGATTTTGACCAAACTTGGTACTTAATTAGTCGTTAAGAGAATCTGGAACCCTATTGATTTGTAAGGTCAAGGTCACCGGGTCAAATTCTTAGGCGAGGGGATATGCCACGCTTTGCGTTGCCCTTGTTTTGATTTATCCTTCACTACCGGTGTTTTGTCTTTTCATATTGCGTTCTTGTTTCTCACCTCTAAAGAGCATTATATATTTGTCTAAATTTAGAGGTATTTTTTATTTACATGTTATTGAACCTGTACTTAGGATATGTCCTACATATTTGTATTCTTTAGTTTGGAGATACCAAAAGGGTGATCAGAAGCCGTATATCAAAGAACAGAAAATATAATACCTCAAGAAAAATGACAAAAGGACAATGATATACAAAGCAATACACAGAAAACTAAAGATTGAACAACTGGGGGTGAACTCGTGTGCTCAGGAAGGTAAGCAGTTCCTGCTCCACTAATGTTTTTATTATTGGTGTATATCACACATCCAGCATGTTGTTGTCGTGTGACTACTAAATGTTGGGAAATGCGAGAGAAAGACCAGATATTGTGTTATGTTTTTGGTTTTGTTTTTCTTCGTCTTGTTGCCAGTTTCTCTGGATTGTTCATTTTTGATTGGCCCTTCGGTATCCTCTAAAGCCGTTTTAAAGGACTTGTTAATTTTACCAGTGAGAAATTCCCAACTACAAATATAATGATATCTGCCTTCTCTTCTATTGCTAACACTGATATCGTAAACCAAAAATTCCTTTTTCTAAGCATAATTACATAAAGCCAACAAAAACCTTCTTGATTTTGTCTGTGTTGGATTTTATATATAATGAGAATATATGTTTGTATAATACATTATATTTACAATATGTATCAAATGTATGTTAGGTTTGGGGTAATTAGGGATACGGATGTTTGACACTAATCTTAATATTACTTCATATATATCGTGATAGATTTATTACAAAAGGTTGTATCGGTTGGAAATCGGCACGAGCTGGGAACGAAGTCACAGCAAATGACATAGATTGATCAATGATACAGCAAAACATGTTTATCAATTTTTTTTTGTATAGATCTTTTGATGTTTATCAAATAAACCTTAGCGAAAACGGAAGGGGCAATCAACAATGGACAATCCAGAGAAACTGGCAACATTGGGTACAGAAAACACCAGACGAAGACAAAAAAAAACACAACCCAATATGTGTTGAACAACACTATGTGCAAAGAAAACACAGATAATGTAAAGAAGACATGAGCCTACAAACAACTAGATGTAAAGTCGAACCGAACATCAAAGTTTTTTTTATGTATATATATTTTGATATGTTAATCAAAGCTTTTTTTCTATATATCTTTTGAAGTTTATTTTATGTTGATATCTTTTAATCAGATGTTGATGGTTGTGCGACAGAACCATGTGATCAGGGTAATTGTACAGACAAACTCGGAGGGTACCTCTGTAAATGTGATGTCGGATTCACGGGAGACAACTGTGATACTAACATAGACGATTGTATTGCTCATGCGTGTCAGAATAATGCATCATGTCAGGATGAAGTAAACGATCATTCATGCAGCTATATATATCTTTATTTTCTCATAACCAATTTACAGAGGTACAGAGATGACATGTACAATTTACACAATATACATAAGAAATAAATAAATGTAATACATAATTAAACAAATATTGAATTGTGAAAAGAAGTGGATCAACCTAGAGAACATATCCTCTTATTTACTATTCTGATAAATTTACAGAGTTTACTTAAAGTATATATAGACATAGAAGACATCAGGGTATTATATTTAATGATATTATGTCTATTTATATGGACAAAATCAAAATAAAGTTTTCTTTCATTAATAAATTCAGAACATTCAAAAATATAGTGGTACTAGTCTCCCAATTCTCTTCTTGAACATATATGACAGAACCTGTTTTCTCTAATAATTTTGTTCCATCTCCCCACTTCTACCGGTAGTCTGTGGTTCGTAGTTCTAAATCTACACAATGTAAATTTGTCCTTATCTTCTAAAATGTGTAAGTAATTCTCGAATTTTAATTCCCTTTTAAACAATTTATAATTACCCCCCTTTGAAGATGTTTCGATGGATGAGTTCCATATTTGCTTAAACTGATCAATTAAATTGTTTTTAATTACTAATTTTAACCATTTTTCAGATATACAATTTTGCAAAGTCCATATATACGACATTCCACTGTCATTTATGATTTTATGAATGTGATTTATCCAGGCAGAAATTTTACAATTTTGAAAATTTTTAACATATAACAGTTTGTATGCAATAGTAGATAATTTTGACTGTTTCCCTTGTATAAGTTTACACCAATATGAAATCATTCTTACTTTAATATCAATTTCTAGTGGATATCTACCCAATTCTCCATATACCATAAAATTAGGTGTCGATACTTTTAGACGTAATAAAAGTTTACAAAATTTTAAATGGACCCTCTCGATAATATCGTTTTTACCAAACCCCCAAATTTCACACCCATACAATAAAATAGGTTTTACAATTTTATCAAACAAATCTAACTGGCATTTAATTGATAAATTATGTATTCTGCCTTTTCTTAATACTTCATACATGCCCTTAATACCTTTATTTACGAGTTCTTTTTTTGCTATATTAAATGATCCCGTTTTTTAAAATACTATCCCAAGATAAGAAAAATTTGCAACAATTTCCAACTCTTTGTCGCTATAGTTAAATTTAATGTTATTTGGTAGGCGACCATTCGAAAAAACCAGAACTTTAGACTTTTCTATGTTCACTTTTAGTCTCCATTTCTTACAGAAATCATAGAAATAATTTATTTGGTTTTGCATATCTTCACTGCTTTCAGCTAAAATTACTGTGTCGTCAGCATATAATAAAATAAAAAGCTTCAGGTAAGTGTCTAGTTCTTGTTCTAGATCTTCTGTTAATGAAATTAAACCAATTGCATTTTTTTCATCCAAATAGTTTTCTAAATCATTCAAATATAACGAAAAGAGAAAGGGGGAACAATTTTCTCCTTGACGAACACCATTATTACAATCGAAATAATTCGATACTTTACCATTATAGACAATTCTAGATTTAATGTTCTGATACATATTATAAATTACATTGTACATTTTACCATTTATATTATTAATTAATAACTTAGACCATAGGGCATCACGCCATACCGTATCAAAAGCTTTTTCAAAATCAACAAATGTAGCAAAAAGCTTTTTCTTTTTTAATTTTATAAGTTCGAAGAAAGAATGTAAAACAAAAATATTGTCTACCGTGGAATATCCTTTTCTGAAACCACACTGACTTTCGTTTAAAACAGAAAATTGCTCAGAGTAATGATTTAATCTCTTTAAAAGAATTGATGTAAAAAGTTTGCCAAAACAACTCAAAATGGTAATAGGGCGAAAGTTTTTTGGATTCAAAGGATCGCCTTTGTTTTTATAAATAGGTTTAATATTTCCTAGTAACCAACTATCAGGGACAATTCCTGAATAAAATATACAATTAAACATTTTTATATAGACTGGTAAAATAATGTTAATAGAAGATTTAATATATTCATTTACTATAAAATCATCACCATTGGCTTTATCATTTTTCAAATTTTTGACGCAAGAAAGAATTTCTTCACTTGTGATTTCACCATTTATTTCATTATTTAGATTATTTATCAGATTGTTATCAATATCTGGCAGGTTAATTTCATCTTCATCGTTTGTCTCCGGAGCTTTATTTATATTTCTAAAAAACTCAAAAAGTGAATCAATCGATATATTTGGTTGTTTTTTATTAGTACCTTGTCGTAAAATATTCCAATATTCCTTGCTATTATTTGATCTTAGATTTTTTATTTTCCTTGACATCTCTTTTCTATGCATTTTTATGTTAGCGTCCATTTTTTTCTTGTATTCTTTTTCGGTTCTCTTCATATCTTCCTTGATTTCTATCGATGGATCTATTTTGCAACGTCTTTTAAATTTTCTATATTGTTTACGTGCAATTTTACAGTCGATACTAAACCAAGGCTTAGAAGAAACACACATGTTTTTCTTCTTTTTTCTTACAACCGTGTATCTTGTACCAAAAGTTTCTTTTGCAGTGGACAAAAAAATGTTTCCTAATTTATTAACACAGCTATCAATTTCCTGTTGTGTTATATTTTCCTTGTCTAAATTATCTAACTGTGTTTCCAGATCGTGTATAGTCTTTATATTTAAATTATTTAAAAAGTCTAGTTTAAGTGAATCGTTCCACTTTCGTGGTTTCTCTGTACTGTTTACTGTATTTTCATCTTCATGTACAACGGGTTCACATGGTTCAGCTAGTGGTTTGAATTTTATCGAAAGAGATATCGGTGAGTGTACATCTGAATAAAGTTTACTGAATTCTAATACATCCATATCAACAATATATTTTAAAAAATCAACTGAAGAAATTACATAATCAACAATACTACTAATTTTACAAGTGAGTTTACCAATGTTTTTGTCTCCTCCAATACGACCATTAACAATAAATAAGTCATTACATTTACATAGTTCTAATAATCTGTTTCCATACTGATTTTTAACAATATCTTGACTAGTTCTATTTACAGGAATCTTTAATTCTTCTAATATATTTACTCTATTTACATTAAATAATTCATGTAAATCAATATTACACAAATTTTCTTCAATAAATATATAATCTGGTTCATTTGTTGTTCTTCCGTTAAAATCACCATTAAGAACAATATATTTATAATTTCTCTGTAAAGTTAAATATTCGTTTTCTATTTCACTAAAAGCATCAATGGACGAGTAAACTGTATATTCCGGAGGTATGTAAACGATACCAAAAATTACATCTTCATCTAACCCAATTAATTCTTTCGAAATTTTGAACCAAAAAACAAATGAACATTCAGTATTCAAAGGATTAATATATTTTACAAATTTGTTTTTAAAGGCCAGCATAATACCCCCCGATTTTCTATTTGCAAATGCTTTTCTGTTTTTAAATTTCGTAATAAAACCTGGAATAATAATTTCATCTAAATCATCAGTTTTTGTCTCTACTAAACACAAAACGTCAAAATCATTTACTAGTTCATGAAATTCTGGATAATTCAGTTTTGTTCTAATACCACAACAGTTTAAAGTTAAAACATTAAATGTCTTATTCAAGTTTAATAAACAGTCTCTATCAATTTCACAAAATTTATCAGAATTGAATCTATTTCTACAAACATTAACAGGTGAACACTTTTTATAGTTTTCATTAACTGAATGGAAATTTTGTCCTCCTAGGTGATCCTAATGAGTTCTATCAGGTGTCGATGCAACGCGTGGGCGTTTCACGGGTTGACGATCACGTTGTTGTCGAGGCTCTGTGGGGGTAGAATTTACAGCACTTCTAAAGTCCATGGTTTCACCACTCTGGTTTTGCTGTACACCAACGGGACAGTATTCTGCATTGTTTATATAAAGTTTATCGCGTACCATTTTAACCATTTTACCTCTGTCTTTTGCCTCCTTTATCACAGGGTACAAAGATCTTCTCCGACTTTCAATTTCGGCTGGGAACTGTTGGTTAATACCATACGGTTTGCCTTTGAGAAGCTTGGCATTCTGGAGAATGTATGCTAAATCGTTATGATACAGAAAGCGTGCTATTATAGGACGGTGCTTCGCTTGACCGTGTCGACGTTGATGTTGACGATGACTAAAACGGTGGACGTTTCCAAACTCAATATGGTATTCAATACCGAGTTCGCAACGTAACAAATCTCTCAATTTCGCTTCTGTGTTCTCATGCTGCGATTCAGTTAGGCCCGTAAATATCAAATTGTTTTTCATAGAACGACATCTTAGGTCAATAATCGTTTCTCGCATTTCATCTCTCTCCTGTCTGAATTCTTTAAGTTCATCTTCAAGAGATCTCATATGTGTGCATATGCTTATATTTTCTTTATCAAGCTCATTTACAGACCGACTGTTATCAATGCATCGTTTTTTAACATCATCAAATAAATCACTCATAGCTTGACAGCTATTTTCCAATACATTTTGTGCCGTTTTACATTCAGTTTCTTCATTATTTTGGCAACGGTCATCTCGAGGAGGAAAAACCAATAATACACAGTTTCATAGTTACCTTTGGTGCAAAATATTTGACAGGCATGGTCACTAGTGTTCCTCCCTACGAAACTTTTAATCTTATTAAAAATAATATTCTTCATCGGTCCAAAACCTACAAAAATCACTTAAAATTTCTGAGGTATGTGACCTTGCTCACATTGGTCATGTGACATACAGTTTCATAAATATGTTGTTCATATCAACGGGGATTTTTGCTGCTAAGCTCCGCCCACAAATTTTGGCAGTAGGCACTACTGCATATTCCCCTTTAAGCTGTTCCTAAAGCCCAGTCTTTGTATCGGATATTAAAACCAAGTCATCAGCATATAAGAGACAATTTATTTTCTTGTCTGCTAGTTTAGCTCCATGTACAGATTTCTCAAGTGTTACACTCAAGTCACAACATATCTGATTAGTCGACGATTCTACTGTCAACCAATCAGATTAGGTATTCTATATTAAAAAATCTGTATCATTTGGTCGTTTTACATCAACACTTTCCTATCCTTTGTTGAAGAATCGATCAACATTGAATAATTAGGGGACGTCTCAAAACCAAAATTACTCGCCATAATGGGCGAGTTCAAAACATATTTTACTCGCCCGAAAATTGAAATACTTGCATTGGCGAGCGGGTGAGTGTCTATTTTTTTCATTGAATACAAAGTAAACACATTGAGGATACATCGAAAACTATGTAAATATGATTTGTAAGTGGACTCAAAATCACAAATAAAATCATTAAAATATATATTGAACATGTGCACATAGTTTACAGATTGCCACCAAATTAGTTTTGCAATGTAAGGTGGCCATAGTTATCACTGTCCATCTGTTGGATCGATTCTTTAATCAATGTTATTGTGGGTTTTATAATATTTGTACACAAGGTTTATGGAAGCTAAAGAGAATCCAGGTTTGGAGTTATGGTATCTAACAAAATAAGGAGTCCTTTATTTA
>MJUT01064201.1:111408-126128 GCA_002080005.1 Gigantidas platifrons
GAGGATTTTTAGAAATCGACCAATCTGAAACAAGAATTGCCTGTGGCGACCATGTTTGTTAACGGATCAAAACGAAATGAACAATTTCTATAGAGGACCTGCCATATATGCTTTCTACCAAGTTTCATTTAATTTGGCCAAGCGGTTTCAGAGATGAAGATTTTTTATAAATCTACCAAGCAGAAACAAGAATTGCCTGTGGCGGCCATGTTTGTAAATGGATCAGGAAGAAATGAACAATCTTTAAAGCGGACCTTCCATTGATGCTTCCTACCAAGTTTCGGATCATTTGGCAAAGCGGTTTCAGAGAAGATTTTTAGAAATCAACCAAGCAGAAATTGCCTGCGGTGGCCATGTTTGTTAATGGATCCGGACGAAATAAGCAATCTTTGTAGAGGACCTTCCATAGATGCCTCCTACCAGGTTTCCGTTCATTTGGCCAATCGGTTTCAGACGAGAATATTAAAAATTAACTAGTCAGAAACAAGAATCGCCTGTGGCGGATATGTTTGTTAACGGATCGGGACGAAATGAGCAATCTCTACAAAGGACCTTCCATAGATGCTTTCATCCAAGTTTCAGTTCATTTGGCTGAGGGGTTCCACAGGAGAACATTAAAATGTGAAAAAAGTTAACGGACGACATACGACGGACGCCAAGTGATGGCAAAAGCTCGCATTGCCTTAGGTAAGGTGGGTTAATAAAAATTGAGGACCATGAACCACACATTTAAACTCGTGTGCTCTAGGAAGGACAAGTAGTTCCTGCTACACTAGTAGCAACAGTCATCATGAAATTGAATTTCATGTAATTTTATATTGTCCGCCATATCAAGATTTTTATTTTTCATACATTCTTTTTATGAATCTATTAAAATTAAAGATATTTTTTATCTATTAGATTTATTGAAAAAAAATAATAAAAGCACAAACATATAACAGCCATAAAGATATTAATTTCAATCGCTTCATATGAAGAATGTACGAAAAATAACAATCTTGATATGACGGACAATATTAAATTACATACGATTCAATTTCAATATAACAATTGCTACGACTGGTGCCACTAGTGAAGCAGGAAATACTTTTCCTTCCGGAGCACCTGAGTTTACCCCCGGGTTTTGTGTGGCTCTTGGTCCTCAACTTTTAGTTATGTGTAGTATCTTGTAAATCATCGCTGAACCATGGAATAAATATTCAACTTGTTGGTTCTAGTCCTTTTTTTTTAAAGATTTTATTTCATTCGACAAGACTCTTACTGGACTTGACAATTAGTAACACGGCGGGTGTCTTGGGAACTAGACCATTCACCAATAACTGGGTTCACTTTTTGGTGGGTCCATCTAGTTTTCTGTGTTATACTTTTTGTTTTGTTTGTCTCCACCCTGTGTCTTGTGCTCAGCGTTTCTTGTGTCTCTGGCTTGTTCATTCTTGATTTCCCCTTTGATTTTCTCTAACATTCGTTAAAAATGACACCACGAATCAAATGAGTATTGATCAACAATTTCTAGTATTTGACCTTGTCATGTAAAATGGGTTTACGCTGTAACAATTAAAAAAATCATTATCATGTAGCAATACGAACATACTAATTATGGTTCACAAAACGCTACACATATCATTACACATATCATTATGTGTAGCGTTTTGTAGACCATAGTTTGTATGCTATGTATTAAAACCTGTACAACACAAACCGCAATGAAAAACTGAAGGTGAACATAGGTGTTCCGGAAGGGTAAGTTGTTTCTGCTACACTAGTGGTATCCTCTATCTTTTAACATCCAAATCACACAACATGAATTTCTCATATAGAACAAAACTATCATAAGAATATTTTATTACTTCGAATACCACATAAAGACCACTGTGTATATTGTTTTTTATTCATACCAAATTTAATGCAAAATAATCTTCCAAGTAACTGAAAATAATCAGGGAACAAGGACGTCGTATGTCATCCCGATAAATTTGCATGTGACAAACAGAAGCTGATTAAACAACAAGACTTGTTTATTTACATAAGATTTATTTAGATTCAAACCATGGTTATATATACTTAACATTATATATAATTATCATTATATTTATATACATTGTTTAATAGAAAGGTTATAAATAAAAATATACAAGAAAATGTTCCGCTAATGGGAAGTGTGGCTTTCTTGGCGCTGTATGTTTTTGTTCCTATGATCTATTGTTAGTGGTAATAAAATCACCATAAAGTGATGTGGCAGCGGTCATATTGGTTTGTTGGCAGGAATATATGACATAATTTATACATATCCTAATGATGATATGGGTCAAGTTTATTTCAAACTTGCATAATGATTTCAGTGAAGATTTTTCAGAACGTTTTCATACAACGGCAACTGACATGTTTTTTGAACCATTTCCTTTTTGTGCTAGTATTAAGTTGGATATAGATAATCATGAACATTATATATAAATGGCATTACATTGTTTAATAGCAAAATTATACATTAGAATATACAATAAAATGTTCTGTTAAAAAAAGTCAAATGTAAGATTCCGGTGTCCACCATTCCCTAGGTGTCATTGATTGGTCTCTTTTAATGCCACTCGTATCCATTTTGCTACTGTCTACATTTTTCAATAGCGAGTTTCTATATAATGAACAGTTAACAGGAGGAGGTGAGTTAACTCCTGACAGAATTGTATCAAAGTCGTCGTAGGCTTCGTTGTTATAGCTGTTTTCATTGGTAGTTCTACAATATAATAATATTTTCATTTTAATTTGTTCAACCTAAATCAAATAACATTTAAATGTCATTTATCCACATAAAACCAGTTTATCTCATCCTCTTCTCATTGAAGTGTCTGTATCAAGCCATGAAATAAAATAACAACCACAAAATACAACACTGACGGAACAAGTGTTTAGATAGGTTGTTGTATGACCTAGTGTTACGTTTTATTCTAATTATTCTCTTTTATCATCAGTTTTGATAAGTATGTCATAACATTAATAAACGAATCATCTAAGGTGTCCTATTTTGTAAATTTAAACCATCAATAAGATGTACTTACTTATAATCAGGTGATGCATCCAAATCTATTAATGACAGAGATTGAGACTGGTCTCCTTTTTGTTCCCTGCAAATACAGAAAACAAAATGTAACACAAGAACAAAGAAAAATGTTATGAAATAAAGTAAATATTGCCCATTTTTATATTTTCTGTCAACAGGAAGTGAACTAGATTTATATCTATCTTCCCAAAGCTCTATAGGTAACATGTGACATGGGTACAATAAATCGCTTTATTTCGGCCAGTGACAGTAGATAGCAAACAAGTATCCAATCAATGCAATTTGCCTTCTACAATAGAACAGGTGCAGGATAAAATGTTATATTGTACATATGCACCTTAATCAGAGGAGGCATATAATAGTATATTTGTTATTACCAACTAAATGTCGAAAGGGTCTCGTAATTAGGAGAATATATCTGCAAAAATCAGGGAAGGAAAAATAAAGTCATACTTACATAGTTCTTTGGTTGAATATAATTCTTTTGACATTATCCTCATTGTGTTTATTCTTCATTTCCTTCTTATTTGTTTTGCATATTCTATGAAATATATGAAAACACATGTTCTAAACTAGAATATCTTATTAAAAACTATTTTTCATTAAAATTACTTTAATATTTTCTTGAAAGTATTTTTGAGAAATATTTTAACTTCAAGCATTGCACTAGTAATACAAATGTGAAATGATGTCCTAACATGTTTATATTATGTTACCTAATACAAGTTCCGAATAATAAACTAGATATATTACAATGTCTTTTTTCTTTTGGTCATTGTATTGTCTGTCCTTCTTACATTTTTAAGACTTTAGACTACCCGTACCACTTTGGTATCTTCATTTTTTCTCTTTATTTAAAGTCATTTCGTAGAGGAAGAAGAGCATATGTAACAAAAGACAATTCGTGATGATATAACCATTTTGGAACAACTTGCAAATTGAAGTCATAAGAAAAAGATTAATTTAGAAGTACGTGTTTAATTTCATCATAATCAAATATTTGATTCAATCAATATCTAATAAATGAGTTAGCTCCTTTTTTTTAAACATGACATTTGAATAGAGCCATTTATGTGGCGGGATATGACTTTTCCTGACCAACCATGTCCTGCGAGTACATGCTGTCAGAGCTTCCGTTTTAGTATTGAGTGTATACTGATATTTTCTTTTGTATCTGTATCCATGACTTAGAAGACAAAAATATCTCTTAATTTGGTAACTTCGTCTAAAGTCATTTCATGTTGTATTAATCGTTTATATAATTTTATTTATTTACTTATTGAATATTAAATATCACAATGTCTTCATTGAACATATAAAGAGAATATGTAAAAGGTGCATGTTTTATATCACCATGACAACTTAAAGTAACACATTTATCTCCCAAGATTGTGGAAAAGTGGTTCCAGAGTTGTTGAAGGAGTTGTGCCAATAGTGACAGGTTCCATGCTATTTTTGACATTTTGTTTCATTTTTCCTTTTTTTTTTTTCTTTATTAAAGTTTAAAATTACTCCGGAAAAATATTTCCTTGCTCAGGAACTCTCTCCTGTATCCCCTCCTTTATTACTAGTTTTTATAATATTACCTGTTTTGTCTACAACCCACAATAGTGGTAACTGTTATAATGACTAGCAGTGGAATAGATATACACACTCCAATGATAATAGCAACTGAAATAAAAATCAAATACACTTACACTAATTACAATGAGAAATGGAACAAATCTCAATTTAAGATGTATAAACTTTGTTTCATTGATATACCATATGTTTCTTGTACATGATTTTTATGTTTATAAACATTTTGAATTTTTTCTTGAAATTTTTGAAATTTTGAATTTTTTGAAAATTTTGAATTAAAAAAAAAAATTAATTTTATTATTTGTTGAACTTTTTGAAATTTTACGAAATTTTTGAAATTTGTTGAAATTTTGGAAAATACATTGATAAATCGTGTATAGCACGGATGTTGACGGGGATATTTGAATTCGAATCTATTTTAGGAAACATGAGGTTTACAATTTTATTTAATAATTGAATGCATTCTTTTGAAGTTTCATTGGGGTATGAAAGCGTTGACCGAGGTACATTTTCAAGCGGTAGCGCTTCATGTTGAAAATGTGCTTCGATCAACGCTTTCATACCCCAGTGAAACTTCAAAAGAATGCATTCAATTCTTATAATTATATTTAGATCACACCCAAATTTAATATAGTTGAATTTTTCGTTGTGAATTTTATTTGTGTTAGATTATTTGCTGTTGGAAATTACTACGCCATTGATTGTTTACATCTGACGTCGTCATGGAGGCAGGTGCAAGTTCTGGTTTGAGTTTCATTGGGATATGAAACATCTCTTTTATAATCATGTGACCACTTCATAGCCAATCATATTGTAACATTTCAATGAAAAACGGAAGTAATGTAATTATTGTAGCATGCTAAACGTGTTTATATATTTTATCACGTGTCAAAAATTCCTCCAATTAATGAAATCTAATTACAATGAAAAATAATAATACAGCATATAACTTAATGAACAGAGTATACGATAATACAGCATATAAATGAATAGAGTACTGGTATGCAATGTTATAATAACTTACATATACTCTGTAACGGTTAATAAACCAGTATTTACGTCGAATATCGGCAGATATTGGTTTTGGTTCCCATTTCATACACGTTATATTTGTAATAACTCTTTATATATTAATCATGGCGAACAAAGAAACCCAATCTACTTTTTTTTCCCAGATTTATGGGTAAAACACGAATATTAAAAACAAAATAAAAGACTTTTTGCATCAAATCATTGAATATTGGCAATAACAATAATTGTAAGGTAATAAATTCCTAAGATTTATCAAGTTTGTCTCGACTCTTTTAATAAAAAGAATATGCTTATTATAAAATATAAATTCCTGATCGTCAATTAAAAATACTAAAAACGCACAATGTCATGAAAATATTACGTGATAATTCTTATAAAATTAATGTATATCGTTTTCGTGCCTTTTGATTGGACAAGAGCATTGTCACCCGTTTGTTTTTGATTCGTTCATAGCTCGATCTACTTTTGCGTTTTTTATGTGTTCATAACTTGATGAACTTTTTTGTATAACCAGCATAAATAATATGGCGGCCACCTACGGGAATCTACGATAGTGCCAGAATGAGAACAAGTCTGAAATCAGTTTAATAATCAAAATATGGAGAAAAAAAAAGATTCACATTGAAGATTTATAAATATTGAACGGTTCTTTTCGTGAGTTTATGATTGTGTAAACGGTGCCGATACACTAATTTATAACATACTTTACATAATCGTCCTTCGGACATTTATCCAGCTTGTGATTGCATCGGCACCGTTTACACATGCATAAACTCATGAAAAGAATCGTTTAATCCGATAATGCTTTCTGTATTGCTCTAGTTATTGAACCGTAGTTTATTACATTGCCGTGAGGAGAAGGAAGGCAAAGGTCAATACAGCCTAGCCGAAGACTAATTAATAACAAAGTCAATACATGTACTAAAACATCACGTAATTACATGTATGTCTTTATTAATTAACTTTATGAAATCTTTTGTTGTTTTGTTTCTTTGAATGTGCAAGCGCATCCATCATCTCTTGCGAATATCAAATGTGTGATTTTTTGTGTGTGTTTTATAGTTATTGCAATATTAGCAGACGACAGTTCATGCCTTGTGGTAATATGTCACCTAGGATCTAGAGACATATCGGAATCCCGCATTGACCTTGTCAACGTATGCATATTATATTAGCCCTGGTAGTTAATTAATAATACAACACAGCGTTTCTATTTAGTTAATTATTCAATATTTTGTCGTTTCACAGGTGGGTTATTTGCATTCTGTTGGTACTACAAATCAAACTAACCGCCACAACTTTAACCTTAATATTATGGAAAGTGGCGTTAAATCAGTCCATATTTTCTGCATGTGAGACATTACGATTATCTTCTCCTTTAAATGCAATTTCCCAGCTATATTGTGACAAATAGGTTTATTGGTGTTCCTGCACAAAGTCGCTTAATGTCCGTCAGTAACGTAAAGTTTAACATAAATGGGAGTTAATGTAATGAGTGAGTGATTGTTGTTTAATGCCCATCCAGCAATTGTTCAGCTATATCATGGCCATGGCGTGAACATGTTAATTTTCAATAAAATGATTATGAGGTCTGCTTTGTACTAACCAACACGCTTACTGCTGGATTTTTATAGTCCTAGCTCACTGAAACAACAGTCCGCGGATAGACATGTCGTCCCACTCGGATACCTTATCCTGATTCCGAGCTAAACAGTCTTTGCTCTTTCTCCTTAATGCGGTGTGCTTAGCGGAGAAGCAAGAAATAATAATTTTAAAGTTCTTGGTTTGACCCGACAGGGACTCGAATCCACGATCTACCGCACTCGAGGCGAGCGCGCCAACCATTACACTATCGATGCGGTTCAATCATTTGTATTTGTTAGCACTAAAGACCTACCTGCGGCATGTTTGCCGTTAACCTACAGCACAACATATTTGAATGTTTACATATTTTTTTTCCATACCGAAATCTTGCAGATTTGTAGAAACATAAGATGTTTGCAGAATAGTAAGATATTTGCAGAAACATTATGTACAGGGATGTCGAAATGTTTGTGTGGTTTAATATTTAAAAAAAAAACCTTTAAGAATTATAGTTTTATATTGGCAGAAAGGTTGCAAGGAATTTTGAAAATTAATAGTGTTCTTCAGAACAGTCCAGAAACGATTAGCTATGTATGGGCATGCATAAGATCCTGTCAGGTCAAATTTAAAATTAGTTGTTTATGATTATGAACTGAAATTGCTGTGTGCTGACATGTATAATTTGAAAAACAAAACAAACAAACAACGCATTCTTGTTGAATGTTTTGTAGCGGAAGGTGAGTGATTAATTACGTTCTACATTTGTATATGCGTTTACATTTTAAACATATTTGCTGAAATAAAAATTGTTCATTATGAATCTCTGACTAAATCCCTATCATGCAACCTGTTTTCACATTCTTATTCGGGGAAAAGACATCACCGTACCAATGTGGAACATTTAGAATGCTTGCCTTGGGTGCAATGAATTATGATTTGTAGCCCTAGTCGAATCAAAAGCAAAATTATGAATTTACATAGCAAAAACAAAGATTGGTTGACTCAGAATCCAAATAACGTCAACATGGATTGTTGTTTCCGAGAGCTACCACTATAAGATCTAACAAAAGCGGATAAAATCACTATCTCCTCGATAAGTAGATTGTTCCAACCATGATATTACTCATAAATTGCTAACTTGTCGTTAAACAACAATCATGATCGATACGTAGATTGTTCCAACCATGATATTACTCATAAATTGCTAACTTGTCGTTAAACAACAATCATTATCGATACGTAGATTGTTCCAACCATGATATTACTCATAAATTGCTAACTTGTCGTTAAACAACAATCATGATCGATACGTAGATTGTTCCAACCATGATATTACTCATAAATTGCTAACTTGTCGTTAAACAACAATCATTATCGATACGTAGATTGTTCCAATCATGATATTACTCATAAATTGCTAACTTGTCGTCAAACAACAATCATTATCGATAAGTAGATTGTTCCAACCATGGTATTACTCATAAATTGCTAACTTGTCGTTAAACAACAATCATTATCGATACGTAGATTGTTCCAACCGTGATATTACTCATAAATTGCTAACTTGTCGTCAAACAACAATCATTATCGATACGTAGATTGTTCCAACCATGGTATTACTCATAAATTGCTAACTTGTCGTCAAACAACAATCATTATCGATACGTAGATTGTTCCAACCATGGTATTACTCATAAGTTGCTAACTTGTCGTCAAACAACAATCATTCATTCACTCGACTCATTAAAGATACGTGATCAATGAAATTACCTTCAATTACTCTCTGATTAACGTTCAAGGAAAACACCACCACCATAGTGTATGTTGGCGTGGCTAGTGCGGTATGAGAAATATATCTTTTGATTTCAACCAATGGTGTGAAAAATGTGATAGTGATTGGCGTAGTAGAATACTTTGCCTATAGATTGTAACACGACGGTTGCCACTAGTGGAGCAAGAACTGCTTACCCTTCCGGGGCACCTAAATTCACCCTCGGGTTTTAGTGGAGTTCGTGTTACTCGATCTTTAGTTTTATGCGTAATGTTTTGTAGATCGTTGTTTGTACTTTTGTCCTTCTTCTTTTGGTCATTGTGTTGTCTGTTCTTCTTCTTTTGGTCATTGTGTTGTCTGTTCTTCTTCTTTTGGTCATTGTGTTGTCTGTTCTTTTTCGATGTACGGATTCTGATTACCCCCTTGGTATCTCTAAACTCTTCTTGCAATGAATATGAATGTCAAATAGGTAAGAGGGCAGCAGAGTATACAGATTTAATTCCATCGGTCAAAAAAGGTAATAAGTTATAGAACACCAACTCCATTGCAATATTTTATTTGACACTCTATTACATTTTTTTACATACAACATACATGTATATAATATATTATGTATTTTACAGTTAATTATGATAACATATATTAGTTGCAGTATATTTCATTGATTATTGTCCCCTGACGCTTCGTCGAAGGGGACTATAGAAATGGGTGTCGTCCGTCCGTCCGTCCGTCCGTCCGTGTGTCCCGAATTGGTTTCCAGATGATAACTTGTGAATGAAAAGTCAGATTGAAGCTAGATGTGGCATGTAAGTGTATCTTATGCATATCTAGGTAAAGTTCGATAATAACAATTTTTCGAAATTTTTTACTAGAGTTGTGCCCCTTTTAATACCTCAAAATTGCTAAAATTTGGTTTCCAGATGATAACTGGGAACAGATAGTCAGATTGAAACTAGGTTTGGTATGTAAGCGCATCTCATGAATATCTAGGCCAAGTACGATAGCGATCATTTTTCGACAAATCTTACCAGAGTTACATCCCTTTTCATACTTTAAAATTGCTATTTTTTTGGTTTCCAAATTATAACTTGTGAACAAAAATTCAGATTGAAACTAGGTTTAGTATGTAAGTGTATCACATGAATATCTAGGACAAGTTCGATAATGATGATTTTTCGACAAATCTAACCAGAGTTACTCCCCTTTTTTTACTTCAAAATGGTCCTTGGGTGGTCCCCTTTCAGAATTATTTAAGTCAGGTGAGTGATACAGGCTCACCTGAACCTCTAGTTTACAGTAGTTTCAAAATTTAATCTTACAATATAACCTTGGCGTCGGGGGACCAGTGGCCAACGGCCTTTTATTAATATTAAATTAACTTGTACTGTGAAAAACAAATATTTTAAATTGATCGAGTGAAGAAAGCTCGAGAAAATTTCTGAACGCAACATGTTCTTATCGAACCAACTAATATCATAATGAAATTTGCTGCTTCTCTGTCAAGTACATAGCAATGGATATAATGATACTTCATTCCAAAAGTAATAGATGTTGCTGATGGATGGCTATAGGCGTAAAACGACATTCAGTTTCAACAATATTTTATTTCATGGTCGCCTTCTTTATTGCCGAAGGAAACCGGAGTACCTTGAGAAAACCAAAAGACAAATGATGTTGCATCAGGTACACCCCACCATTCGCGAACACGACAGCTTGTAAAGCAATACATTTTAAAAGCGTATACATAATATAACATTCAATAGCATCTTCATAAAACTGTTACTACATGTACTTTATACATTAAAGTAATGGTCAAATACAACTACTTATAATACAAAATACACAATAAGTAATGGTCAAATACAACTACTTATAATACACAATAAGTAATGGTCAAATACAACTACTTATAATACAAAATACACAATAAGTAATGGTCAAATACAACTACTTATAATACAAAATACACAATAAGTAATGGTCAAATACAGCTACTTATAATACAAAATACACAATAAGTAATGGTCAAATACAACTACTTATAATACAAAATACACAATAAGTAATGGTCAAATACAACTACTTATAATACAAAATACACAATAAGAAATACAGGAACGCGATATACAACTATTTAAGAGATGTAGTCAAAAACGTCAGCACATAAAAAATCCGAATTTATCTACTTTTTTTAATAATAGTATGGACCGACAACAGCTGAACAAGCATCAAAGAAGAATGATTTCTCCAATAATATTGTTTGATATAATTCTACGTAAAATGTCATTGTATGAGTACATGATAATATTATATGGTATTTGTCTTCAATAGTTCTTTCATTCAGAAATTACAATATCGGTCATTTCTATCTATATTACATTGTGTAATATCCAATACTCTCAGTTTGAAAAATATGTTACATGAATTCAATATTTACATATTAAACCTTATTAAGATGGGAACACATTATTTACAGATAGGTTTACATAAAATTGTAAACAATGGGTTCAGTAAATTTAACCCAACAATTTTAGAATTAGATATTGAAGCTAACATTTTTTTTGTTCTTCACTCAACGAGATTTAAAATCTCAACTTCGATAAACTACAACAGCAATCTTTTAGCATATGTCTAATGCCATAGGCCATTCGGACGTATGCATATAGCTTCAGTAGGTGTAGTTATACATTGCCTTTGTCTCTTAAGGTAATCTATGAATATAGGTGAGAATAAACTGACAAAGCAATCAAGAACGGACAATCCAGAGATATCAACAACATTGAGCACACAAGACAGAACGAAGACCCCAAAAAAGCAAACAGCAACACGGACCCCACCAAATACCCGGATGTGAATTCAAGTATTCACATTTGATTTACGCTACTTCTAGAAAAGTTGGTATCATGATACCTATAGAGAACCATTTCAAAGGCTATAAAAATAGAAGTTGAGAATTTAGAAAGTGCTTTGGTATAACGTTGTTTGTATAGACACTTTTGTTATTTTTGTATCCAGTACATTGAGGGAAGGTCGTATACCTTACCTTTCATGGATGGACCAAAGGAAGATAAGACTGACCTGTGATTATCAATTGTTTCCTCTTTTGGTAGCGTAGTTGTTGTATACGTAGGATTACCTTGTGGGCTATAACAAGACTAATTCTATCTTTAGGCAACCAGAGTAATGTTGTTGGGTTTTGGAGGGGGGGTGGAAGATAAAAAAGATTGTGTATTGGGGCTAATCAGTAGGTAAATATATATTTTTTTTATATATGATTAAGATTATTTCCAGTATGGTATATCATTTTTGGAATGCGAAATTTCATAGAGTGGTTGGAGTGGTCGGGTTTGCTAAAGTGATGATAAATGTCAAGATATAGATTTCTATTGATTCATGTATGTTTCAACATCCACTTTAATTCACCGATATATACTAGTCCACAAAAGTTGCATTCTAAACCGTAGATAACATTTAATGTTGATGTACAAGATAATCGTAGCTTTTGGTCTTAAGACATTTTGTTAAATTGCTTGTAATTTTTTTTTATCTGTAACTAAGATGGCGCACATCACATATTTTGAGCTGCCATACTTAAGACAATAAATACAGTGTTGTTCAGTGTCGTAATCAAAGATGGCAAGTGATTGAACAGAATAAGAACGAACATGTTTATAAAGATCTGAATGTATATACTAGATATGTTTGGTCATATGAGCATGAGGCGTTAGTTATAACCAAATTGTGTTGGACATGTAACTTGAAAGACGCTACCATGTCCGTCTTGACATTAGGAACGGATATTTTTAGTCGAGTCGATTTCCGAGTCAGTATTCTAATGGATCTAATCAATTTCATACATTTAAGTTAGATGGCTGATGATGTCCTCGTGGACAAAATGTTCATCAGCAGTGACATCGACTCAGTGGTAGTAAATAATAGTAAACGTTAGAGAAAACCGAAGAGGCAATCAAGAATGGACAATCCAGAGACACCCACATCATTACGCACAAGACAGAGAACGAAGACAAGGAACAACACACTATATACCTTGTCTGAAACCGGAATAACAATATAACATACTAGATGTTCGATATTACTAATGTTGTGAGTTCGAATCTCGACCAGGGCGAGGTATACAACATTATGTGATAAAGTTTGTGAGTGATTTGCGACAGGTCGGTGGTTTTATCCGGGTTCTCTGGTTTCCTCCACCAATTAAACTGGCCGCTACGATATAACTGAAATATTGTTGAAAGTGGCGTTAATAAACATCAAACATCAAAAATCGATATTACGTGTTCGTTACCCGAACATTTCTTATCAGATGTTTGGGAGCCGGGTTCTTAATATTTCAATTTCTGGATTACCTGCCTTGTTGTAAGACTTGCCAAAGAAATAAAGAATCCTTGTAGGCCACATAACAACGTAAACAAATAATTAATCCATTCGGATTCCAATATGGCTGCCACAATACCGGTAATCCAAAAGAAGCCAGATAACGCCAGGATTCGTAGATAGATTTTTGCGTAAGTATACGGTGTTGACATGGAAACATGTCTAATCTCGTGGCTTAATTTACAAATACGGTAGATGACTCGCAACATACAAACAAAATTGACTGCTATCGCGAGCAGCACTGAAAAGAAAATCAAATCAGCTGGGAATATGTGAGGGAAGCATGGTTGTTTTCCATACCCAGATGCTAAGTAGGCATCACCGTAAATATCCAAAACAATGGCGGGACCAACAAATAGACAAGGAACGATAACTCCTCCTAGAACAATGAAGCATTTTTTATCATCAAAAGTGTTTTGTCCGTCCTTATCATTTGATCTCAGCTTGGTTAGATTTATAACTATACACAGTATGGCTATTGACATAAAATAGAAAACGCTCAACCAAAGATGATGTAGAAAGACACCAATTACAAAACATAGCTCCCAGATATCTGATGCTCCAACACCTACCATAAAAAGGCAATTAGACATTACGAGTGAGATAGAAATGTTTTGAAGGTTAGAACCAGGTATAGTAGATGTCATACCTATCTTCCTATAGACAACTATAAGTAGTAATAGTGATACTACAGAAACAGAAAAACAAATATATGTTAGAATAGACCTTATTAACATGTTGTCACTGACGGCATGTTCTACGTCATTATTACAGTCTATTGAAGTTATATTGACGACCGATGCGTTATTACGTATAACATGTACTATAATACCGTCACATAATGTCGTCAGCCGCGGTACATCCAGATCAAGTCGTGAATAATATATTGTCATATCTCTGTTCAACTTTTCTCCTGTCTCGTTCTCGTATACCTCGTAGGAGCTTACTCCTTCATGAATCTGTAACATTTCATTTTTAACTTCTATATCTTCACGTGCTGTATCATCTCTAAATCTCAAAGTCCACTTAATACTTTGAAATGCTTTCTCAATTTGTTTGACTTCATGTACAAACATCGTTGGCTTCAGTATTATACGCATATTAATTATAATAATAGTTGATGTGTTTTCGTGACCCAGGAATGTCATAGAGTTTTCTATTGCAGAAAAGTTAGATATTTCCAAGCTCATTCCAAATATTTTGGTGATCGTAAACACGTCATTTAACGTAAGTGTCTTATTTGCAGCAAGTTTTATAAACTTGATGAGAATTTGATAGTTTGTGTATTTTTCCTTCTCTGGG
>MJUT01064201.1:134093-148627 GCA_002080005.1 Gigantidas platifrons
CCCGTGGTTGACACCCGTTCTTGCAAGAAGCGAGCAAAGGAAAGTACAAATAATTTGAATAATATAATTTTCATATAATTTGTAGATATTAGAACCTTATAAAAATCAGAGGATAATTCTATAGCAACTGGAAAATTAACACGTTTTCAATTTAAATTTTTGTATAGATTATAAGGGAATCATTGGACGCTGCATGAAATGGGACCATTTGCCCAATACAAAAGGAGGGAAAGGCAATCACTGCATATCAGAAAAAAAATATTACCATCAACTTCTAGTGTTGGACTACTCTTTTGGATAGGCAAGACTATTTATATGTTTCCTTATTAGGAGCTTCTACCATTTTTCTTTCGTGTCCTTTAAAAGGCTTTTGTGTGAAACTGATTAACTAGCCTATAAGGGAAGCAGACCTCATTTGCACTAGTTAATGATATAGAGCAGTATGTTATTAGCATGAAATTGATAGTTCTGTACTCAACATTGATAGTTCTGTACTCAACACTAGATATTTAATGGGGTTTCTTTTATCAGCAGATCACCTATTAAATGCAAAATTATTAAAAACAAAGTTGTGATATATTGAAAATTTAAAGACAAAAAATGTTTCCTAACTCAGATATTGAGATGAATTTCTGTTTTTTATGGTAATAGTCTAGTCTTCAATCTGTTGAATGTAGATAACATTTAATATATAATATATTTTTTTCTATTTTAATAGCATGGCTATGAGAATGAGAATGTGTTTCATCTACTTCATGCTTGTTATGCTGATGTTGACAATACCATAGAAGGATAAACATGTTTTTTACAACTTTGAACTCGTCAAATGCTTCTTTGAACAGGTACCACCCGGTCCGATTCTGACGATTTAAAGAGAGAGAAAGCCAATTATGGATCATAATCAGCCTTAAATAGTAGCTACATTATTAGGAATCAATATCACAAAACTTTACTTGTCAGCAAAACGTAGAAAATAATGAAAATAAGAAGAAGTTGACCTTACCTGACTTCACGTTTGTTTTACCACCCGCTTCGATGGTACCTATATCCGGTGGTGATGCTACACAGTGAGTATACCTTGTTCTCACTAAGATTAACATAATTTATCGTAAATCTATAGAAGTTGACAAGCGTTAGTATGACTGATATTCTTCAGACAGTTACTATATATTAGGATTGGTGGTTATTTTAACGTTTTGTCGTTGTGCTGTTCAAGATGTGAAGAGTAATATATTTGACTGTATACGGGTGTGTCGAGCGCATACTAGTATTGGTGAAGCTGTTTGTTTTCTTTTACAAATGAACCAATACACAGTTAATAGCAAAATTGAGAGGACTTTTTGTTCACGAATAGTGAATGATTTTGACATGTATTTAAAATCATATAAATCAAATAGTGTAGAGATACGGTGTTTCAAAATGGTGATAAAATGGGGGAAAAATACCACACTTTCGGACCATATCCAAGATCCAATTTAAACACAGATTTGTTTTGATCATCTATCTCTACAATGGTGTAAGTTCTAAATCTCCAGTGAGTATCAGACATGTTGAAAATATTCATTCACACATTATGCAATTTGAAATGAGTATGCATTTCAGTTTAAACACAAAAATTCAAATTCATTAAAAAATCTTATCTCGACAGCCATTCTCTTATTATATAAACAAACGTTTAATTATTCACACTTGTCTATAATCATGAAATAAATTCAATTTACTAATAAAAGTACAGTTCATTGAATTAAATAGACAAATTTGTTTGGAAAGATAATACTTGTAGATCGACATTTTGATGTCCAATGACGTCATTGATGTATGCCCTAAACCTAACCAATAAATCGGCTGTAGATTTGAGAATTTGGAAAGTACACCGATTTCAAAATAACTTTAAATCTGACCGTGATTTGAGATAATGACCTCAGTGGATGTCGATTTGAGGGAGTGGGTCACGTTGATTTGAGTCCGGACGCCGACCTGAGTATATCATATATACTCAACTTTAAGTAATAGATCCATCCAAGTTTTAATTTACTGTCATACTAAAACACCCAATGCACATGGACAAGATTACAATAATTAAGTATAAGCAGAAGCTTTGTGGCGCTTTGTATGCCCCACCTTCGCTCAATTTTTTTGATATTTTGATGTGATGTTTTTATTGATTTAGGCTAGTCATTTGTTTTAGACTTTTTGACGTAGATTATATTGTATATATTTGATACTAGTCTATATGTTTATAAATATTATGTTGAATTGGCATTTTATTAAAATGCTCTTAACGACAAACATATCTTGTGTATCATTTATTGTCAGATGCCTTGTCCTTGAGCGAACAGAGCTCAAATTATGCCTCACAACACATTGTTTTGGATATTCATCATTTAAAGGATCATAAGTATATAATATTAGAACAATTCATGGTTATGATTAGATGAAATAAAATGCATGGCTCTCTGAGCGAAACCAGCGATAATTAATATACATGATTAAAACATACAAACATGTATATCATAAAAGCAGTGGCATCTCCAGAAACGACAGTTATATCTTATCTTACCGTTGCATGATTTAATCAGAAATAATTGATCCTGATATATCTCGTAGGATGAACTTTGAAAACAACGTTCTTGTCCTGTTGAAAACACTAACCAGACGTAACATGTTGGCGAGTATGTGGCAAATATTGCACCATGATCAGTTCCTTCAAGGTCGACAGTTCTTTATCATTTGTATGCCCATTGTTATTTTTGTTGATAAAAATAGATTAACACTTGACTAAACCTTGATATCCTCCAAAAAATAAAATAGTTATCTTTTGTCGTTTAGCTAGGAGTGTACGATACAATGGCTGCCCATTCTGAGACCCCATGGCCTTGGTCAACAGTAAATAATGATGCTTTAACGAAATACAAGTCAATGGTAAGAATTTTATTTTTCTCAATTTAACTGGAATACTATTATATTAGCGTAATTTACTAAATTTTGTATCAATTTGGCTCCTGATTATATATGTAATGTATTCCGCAAATTTAAAATTTTGTGGTACCTAAATATTTATCATTTCAGCACTCGGTCGGTAATTGGTACAAGAACCACGTTTTTTTTCAAGGAAGGTCACTATTCCTACAATTGTATGTTTTATAATATAGCGAAAACATTTCCCTAAAGAACGTTCTATCAAAGAATGGTGTGAGATTTCGCCGTTTTATTTATTTTTTATTTTTTTATTTATATTTTATTTTTTGCGTTATTTTCATTCAAAATTATTCAAACTTTGCACAAACATTGAAGATTTGCACTTCCAATGACGGACAGGTTAAATCCATTTCAAAAAACAAATTTCAATGTGTGAAACTTATAGTATTGTTGTCACCGCTTGTCGCAGAGGGTAGCTAATTTATATAATTTGGAATTGCAATAGTTTTCATTCAACATTATCAAAACTTTGCACAGTCATTGAAGATGTGTGCCTCATATTTTGAACAACTATTCTATTGCTATTTAAAAAAAAACAAGAAAATCCATGTGTGGAACTGTCATTGATCATGTCGTAGTTGCCACCCATTGTGTGTAATCTGTAACTGCAATGTTTTAATTATATAAATCTGTTGAAGTTGTGCATCTCCTGAAAAAAGTAAATCGTTTAACTTTGCAAGGAAAATATGATTATTTGAAGAAAATCATTGATGAGGTTGCGAGGATATTATATTAACGATGACCAATGAGCACACTAGTAGTCCAGAACTATTTCAACAGCATGTGTTTTTTTCAGTTCGGATTGGGACATTTTAATAGTATAAATATAGTTGAAGGAAAAACGACGATTTAGTTGATTCAAATTATAACTGTTTACATATAGGATTTAGTTCTCAAATAAAAACAATAAAGTGTCCCCTACAATATTATATGTATACGATTTCAAAGCCTATGTATGAGGGATTACCCTGTCAATATTAATTTGTTTTGGTCGAAGTTCTATGCGGCCAATACTAGAATCCGGTGCGTCTTTATATTTTAGGTGACATATTACGACAAAGACTGAACTGTCGTCTGCTAATCTGGCACTGCCTTTAAAACACACACACACACACACACAAACAAAATCACAAATGTGGTACTCTCAAGAGATGATGGATGTACTTGCGCATTAAAGAAACAAAACCACAAAAATATAAGTTAGCAATTAATTAATAGAAGGTGTAATTATGTGATGATTCTGAATTGGCCTTGTTACTGCTCCCCTGCTATCTGTATTGACCTTTGGCTTCGCCGTGTGTTAATACAGCTAGCCTCGGATCAATGACCAATACAAGACTATCATGTAATTATATCATAATATTGAGGACTTATTCAAGTCTTAAATATGACGGGTCGTCGTGGTCGTGATTATATGGTAGTTGGATTTACAACTACTTATGCAATCGGTGCCTCTCACCACTGATGTTGTGAGTTCGAATCCCGCTCAGGGTTAGGTGTACAACATTATATGATAAAGTTCGTCAGAGACTTTGGCAGGTCCGTGGTTTTCACCACGTACTCCGGTTTTCTCCACCAATAAAACTGAAATATTGTTGAAAGTAGAGTTAAACACCCTAAGCCCCCAAACCCAAACCCCTAATTGTTACTATGTAGGACATAAGTGAGATTATTATTATTATTATTATATGTTAATTTTTGCTGACTAAATATGCTTAAAGTAACAATTATACCAGACTTTTACAGAACTTGAAAATGTTATATTTTTTTTTAATCATCTGAAAATATCTCACATTAGGAGACAATATCGACGACCAAGATGGTGACTTCCGGTGAACTCGAAATGACGATTCTCATCCTTTCTTCATTACAATATAGTAACCGAGGTTACGTTTTGTGAGATGGATACAAAGGAGACTTTTTTCAATAATATGTTGACCTCTGATCATTTTGTATTTAATGCCAACATTTGTTCATGTTGACAAGCAATGCCTTTCTTTGTAGTTCACTTGTCATTCGTGGCTCCACTGTCCCGTATTTATTGCCACCTTGTCATTCGTGACTCCACTGTCACGTATTTATTGCCACCTTGTCATTCGTGGCTCCACTGTCACGTATTTATTGCCACATATCGTAGGCGAATCTAGTGATAGTGCAAAACTAGACTGTAGATCGTACGAAGATGGAGATTTACAAGAGTTATCTTTCTTTTCGTCGTCTGGTGATTTCTCCGTTTTCTAACAGGTAAATCATGATAAGACTATAATCTGTGGTAGGTGTATCGTGTAGCTACTACTGATAGATGGTAATATCATGTATACTGGACCAAACATGTCTGCAGTATACATTAAATTTACCAATTAAAACTAATACCTTCGAAAAAATGGCGAATTTTGGCCTGTAGTATAATTGATGATTGGTTAAAACATATTTATTTTAGTTAAGAAACGTTTAATTTCACATCAAGCGATTCGATATACGATGAAGAAGAGTTTGAAGATACCAAAGGGGTAACCAGAATCCGTAAATAGAAGAACAGACAACACAATCACCAAAAGATACCAAAGAGGCAATCAGAAGCCGTAAATAGAAGGACAGACAACACAATCACCAAAAGATACCAAAGAGGTAACCAGAATCCGTAAATAGAAGGACAGACAATACAATGATCAAAAGATACCAAAGGGGTAACCAGAATCCGTAAATAGAAGGACAGACAACACAATCACCAAAAGATACCAAAGAGGCAATCAGAAGCCGTAAATAGAAGGACAGACAACACAATGACCAAAAGATACCAAAGGGGTAACCAGAATCCGTAAATAGAAGGACAGACAACACAATGACCAAAAGATACCAAAGGGGTAACCAGAATCTGTAAATAGAAGAACAGACAACACAATCACCAAAAGATACCAAAGGGGTAACCAGAATCCGTAAATAGAAGGACAGACAACACAATCACCAAAAGAAAAAGTACAAAAGCACAAACAACTATGTACAAAACATTCACATAAAATTAAAGATCGAGTAACACGAACCCCACTAAAAACCAGGGGTGAACTCAGGTGAAACTGACCGCCATGCCATGATATAATCGAAATTTCTTGAAAATTCTTGGGGAGGTGGGGGGGGGGGGGNAAGTAATTTGATACATGAGTTTAAAAGGGTTTAACATGTAGACGATTAGTCGGATTAGACGACACAAGTGCTATGAGTAGTTTGCTTCTTCACAAACGAAATTATCAGTATTCGACATAAATTTCACAATGATATTTCCTGCTGATTTTGAATACATCTATTTGCAACAATTACAGCCTATATAATGTATACTTGTCAAGTGTTATTTCATTCTTGAAACTTGAAGTAGGGTGTATCAATCATTATAGCATACTTACCTATCTGCAAATTAGTGTATATTTGATGGAAGTCAAAGATTGTCTTCATCTTTAAACATTAAATATTATTTAAAGTTATTCCTTTTTATAGATTTTATCTTCTAATGTAACAATCATGGGTTTACGTTACAAATGATTTTCTAAACTAACAGATGCTACTGAACTTGCAATCATATTCTGATAACTTTAAATGGTGTGTTCTGACACTTTAAAATGTTGTGTTCTGACACTTTAAAACTTTATTTAATTGTATTTTAAGAAGATAAATTCGGTTGCCAAGAAGATAAAATTGTTTGGAAATTAACAATTCCGGTACAACGGCGAAATGTACATTTTCATTTGTCGTTTGAACTGGCACTGCCTTGAAGACAGGAGTAAAAATGCTCGACTAGTCCTAATGAATAAAATAGCACTTTCGGGGGTTGTGGTGTTTTCCATACGTACATATAATTCCAGCCCGGTGTTTAAGTTAGAAGCTCTTGGGCCTAGTTAGTATAGATGACATGGAGCCCTGAGTGGGTAATTTTCTCGTTTGTCTGTAACAGAGACATATTTGGCTCATATGGTTTAACTGAATGAAATGAGGGGATAACATCTTTGGGAAGTTCTGATGTTTTGCGTACGGATGAGAAGTTCCAACTTGTTGTTTGATTTGGAGGATCTTATACATAGCCAGCGTATGACATTGAATCCTCAGTGGGTGCATTCCTCGTTTGTCTGTTACATCCTATTTGTTTGCAGTTGGAAGAAACCTTTTGTTTCTTTTATATTCTTGTTGTGCGTTTTGCGTACTCGTACGGGAACGAAAACACCTTTCAAAATACATTGCAAGATCATTATTAAAACATGTAATGAATTTGTAGCAATTGCAGAAATATAATTAGATAAAGCTTCCTAAAGATGAATGGCCGAATGCAACCATTAGAATTGTAGGTTGGCGAATTGCGGGCTAGAATTGCCGGCTACCTTCACACTGATTAAATAGCAAACAGAAATGTAGCTATTCATAAAAACAGACAAACTTAAGCCACCCTTGAGACAATCACGAAACATGCACTCCTCGTCTTTCATTATCTTTCCTTGTAAGACTTAACAAATGTAAGAATCGTGTTTGCCGGACTAGACACGGCTGCCACAGCCAGTGGTTGTGAGTGGCGGGTTTGAAACTTTCAAGGCTGATGTCTCCTCTATTAAATATTACTTTATGAAACCTGAAGATAGTGATGAAACGTTCACTTGGCGTTAAACAAGAATCACTCGATCACTACTGGTTATTTCTTTCTTATGTAATATGCTTTGGTTGTTTGTTTGTTTGTTTGTTTGTTTTGTTTTGTTTTGTTTTTTAATTTACGTTGTCCACAGTCTCTAGTTATTATTGTAAAACCAGTTTTACATAAGTACGTACATCTTGATATATATCAAGACCCACATTTCAGGTGTGTATTATATGCATATAACACGGTATCTTATAGTATGCAAAAACAGTATCTTATAGTGTATTATAGGTAAAAAAAAACGCTTTGTACTTATTGTACTGTCTTTTTACAGCTTATTAATAGAACCAATCTTTTTCACGAATATTAACATAAAGCAACAGGTCAGAAAACAAGGTTATACCACATGACACTGTTGGTGAACTTTTTTTTTTTGAGAGNGGGGGGGGGGGGGGGTGGAAAAAATTGTCATATTTTATGATGTGTATTTTTCAACTAAAATTGAATTATTTCCTGATTAACGTTTGCAGTAATTTTATGTTATAATATGCCCTTCGTTCTACACTTTGATTTTCATGTTTGTAGAATACATGTTAATTATGTTCTCATATAAGTAATTTTGGTATGATGCAATCACTAAGACTATATTTATATCTTTTAAGTTTTTTTCTTGTAATGATCTACTGTTTTATTAACATTTTTACAGAGGAATGTGAAATAGATAATATGTTGCTACGTACGATAAAGTGATTGCAGAAGATCTTCTGCAAATGCACGCGATTGCCATGGCAACACTTTTTTCATTTTAGATGCTTCGAGTAATTCCTTTGCATACTTTGCTTGCGTAGGATATCTTAGTCAATAATTCTATTATTTGTGACACTGATTACGAGTAAAACAAGAGAAATTTCTCTCTTCCGCCGTGATATACACCTAGGCATTATTTCTAGATGCGATAGTTTTGCCAAGAAAAAAAACTCTGCCTTTTGTAGCGTAGCTTGGGACGAAATCCTGTTTTTACTGAGGTGCTGATATTCTTTACAAAGTAAGATTTATTTCACTTTTTTTAACTCGTATTAACTGCTTGACTCACTTAACATATTTACGTGTTAATTTGCCACCTTTTAAATTGACATGAAGGATAGTTTTTAAAGTTTTTGTTACTTACTTTACTGTATTAAGCTAGATATAGCTTCTTGTCGCCATTCTAAATATCTAAAAATTGTGTTTGAATTAATGCATAAAAGTGTATATAATATTCGGACAGTATTGAATGAAAATTACATACATGTATGTACTATTTAGGAAACTAACAACACTCATGTCTCACCTTTGTAAAACAATTTAGCAGTATAAACATTTCAGATATGGCCTTGTTCTAGTTTGCCATCTCACATGTGAGGTTAATTATAGTCCGACTTGTTTTCTGTGGTTTTATAAATATTTTAATATAAAAAATATCTGAGACAAGATATGTATATTCTGAAATTTGTACAACATATTAATATTAATAAGTCGTTTCCTTGACATAACAAATGGAAAAATGAAAATTATTATTGCTATTTCTAATAGAAACATTGATATAGAATTTAGTTCGCACGACGCGTTTCTGGAATAACCTTTTTCACGTGCGCTGATAATCAAAAGATTGCAAAGACAAATACTTTAAATGTCTTCGGAGCAAGTCAACAAGATGACCTATACAGGATAGCCAAAATCAGCTAATGTCACCGATACCTGTGGAAGGCCATTCATTTTTTTTTATTATTATTTTTCAAATTCAACGATATTGATTTTTGCTATGTTTTTTTATTAGTATTATTATCATATCCTATGTTTTTAAAATTGTATTATTTCAATTTCAATATAAATGATGTTTATGGTAAACTGGTTTAATATTAATGGTCAAACGACATGTGATTTCCGGTCTATTATTAGCAATTATTTGTACCTATCGGCAAACCTCGGGTGAATCCTGTACTGTCATTCTATCGGAACGGAATAAGCCGAGTTGTGACGAAAGCCCTTCATTCAGGTTAACGGTGAATACTGTACGGTCATTCTATCTGAACGGAATAAGCCGAGTTGTGACGAAAGCCCTACATTCAGGTTAACGGTGAATCCTGTACTGTCATTCTATCGGAACGGAATAAGCCGAGTTGTGACGAAATTCCTACATTCAGGTTAACGGTGAATCCTGTACTGTCATTCTATCGGAACGGAATAAGCCGAGTTGTGACGAAAGCCCTACATTCAGGTTAACGGTGAATACTAAAGAGTTGCAATGCAACTGGGGAACCATTCAAGTAGCCTCTCTAAAATGGGAAATATGTTGACACCTTAACAAATAAAGAAAATATATTGTTTTAACTGTGTACTTTTCCAATAATTGTAGTTGAAGATGAATGTCAATAGAGGGGTCGTGTGCAACACTACTTTAAAGTAGGAAAATTATTGTTTCGTCAGTGCGGTACTTTGGAATTGTTCCGTCAGCGTGGTACTTTGGAATTGTTCCATCAGTGCGGTACTTTGGAATTGTTCTGACAGTGTGGTACTTTTTGTTTTTCTGTTAGAGAATAATTTTTGGAAAAGTGATGAAAAGTCTTCAGCAGCATTTGTAACATTATACTGGGTTCTGTTTTTTAAGTTTAATCAAAACTATTCCTATTGTCAACGATGTAAAATCAAGACGCCCGTGCTTCCAATGGGCGATACCGCCTCTTCACTCGATCCGAATTCGCCAATACCCCCAATGGTCCCTTTTCTGTCCGTCGATTATTGACACATTTAGATATACCGATAAAATCCTTAGCCATATAGCTGCATTTGAGATTGTCCGACAATCTCACTGACCAATCAAGATGGCGCTGTTTAAAAATCGAAGTTTGACACGAGTATAACAGAATACTACTACATTTTGTATTGACATTTTTACACATATCTACACCGATTTACAACTTGTGAAATTGTTCCCATTACGAATTACTGAAATCACTGCTCGTCTGACGTTAAACAACAATCAATCAATGGGTTAAAGTCCATAAAACTTGTTTAACTCCGTCACTTTTAATTGAAGTGACTGCACCAAGCCAGGAAAGTGAGCGGTGTTGTATTTGAGTGCTATCGATTTTGCTTCTTTCTACGATTTTAGTATTTGATTTTTGAATTGATCCGTCAGTGCGGTACTTTGGAATTGTTCCGTCAGTGCGGTACTTTGGAATTGTTCCGTCAGTGCGGTACTTTGGAATTGTTCCGCAGCGTGGTACTTTGGAATTGTTACGTCAGTGCGGTACTTTAGAATTGTTCTGACAGTGTGGTACTTTTTGTTTTTCTGTTAGATTTTGGAATTGTTCCGTCTGTGCGGTATTTTGGAATTGTTCCGTCAGTGCGGTACTTTGGAATTGTTCCGTCAGTGCGGTACTTTGAAATTGTTCTGACAGGGTGGTACTTTTTGTTTTTCTGTTAGATTTTGGAATTGTTCCGTCAGAGTGATACTTTGGAATTGTTCTGACAGTGTGGTACTTTTTGTTTTTCTGTTAGATTTTGGAATTGTTTCGTCAGTGCGGTACTTTGGAATTGTTCCGTCAGCGTGGTACTTTGGAATTGTTCCGTCAGTGCGGTACTTTGGAATTGTTCCGTCAGTGCGGTACTTTTTGCTTTTCTGTCAGATTTTGGAATTGTTCCGTCAGTGCGGTACTTTGGAATTGTTCCGTCAGTGTGGTCCTTTTTGTGTTTCGTTTTATCACATATTTATTGACAGGTAAATTATATGACAGAATGAGAAGTTTTCCATTGTTCTCATAAAAAATAATACGTTTAAAAGATACGTATTTTAATATTATGAAAATTTTATAATATTAATTGAAATCGAAGACTATTTGACTCTAGATCTTTTCGACATATTTGATTACTTTATGAAAACAGTTAATAAATAAGAGAGAACTATCTAACGATTTTTTGTTATGTCTATAAATGGAGTGATTGCCGATTAACTACTTGTGAACCCATGAGGGGCCTCAATAAGCTCTGACTGTACGTGCATTTTCCCCACACATAATTCATGGAATTGCTTTGGCTTTGCTATAATAATAACTGGAAATATTTATAAACAGGGGAAGGTCGGTAATATAAGTGAACCTGTTGCTTCCGTAATTTCTTCTTTATTGTAGCAGACGACCCGATTATTTATTGAAAGCGCGTGCCAAGATTGCTCGTGCTGTGTACAATATTCTTGTTTGTATTTTGGCTAAACATATTCTAATAATCTGCTTAATGTATATAATTATATACAAATGTGATTCTGTACTTCTGTTTTTTCATGTTTCCTTCGGTTGTCAAAACAATTTAATAGATATCCAAGTCCTTTAGAAACGTAATGTTGTTCACTTTCATCATGCCAAAATGTTACATTTAGGCCAAGGATAAGATATGCGCGCAAAGCGAGCTCTTTATGGTGAAATATGTGTACCTAGGATTTTTGACAAATTTAATCTTCTTCAATCTTCACATGGCTTCACATACCGATGGCTTTTTTTCTGCACATTGTAAACACGTTCCGTGTAGCACACTTACACACTCTACTAATGAAGATCTTCTTAACATAATTAAAGCGCAAAGGTGATCATAAACCTCGGATCCTCTCTCGTACGTCTGATACCACTGAAACCCGGAACCTGTGTAATATAAAAATCATTTTGTTAGCTTGTTCTACTTATATTGCTATTTTCAAATGTTATTAAATCTCTTCTGACATACTGACAGGATTTTTTTTTCTGCTCGGAAGTTAACTTTTGAGATCTCGTAAGGAACGAGAGTTCGATCGAATGAGACTAGATTCGACCCTAAAAAAGTCGTCCCCGATATATCCCGGTCCAAAAAATATCGACACTATTTAGATGCACTGTATGAGCGTGAAATTAGCAGATAATTAATTTTCAGATTCGCGAGCATTCATGGCCGTGCCTGTTTCATATTTAAATTCATTGCTTCTCATCTTCAAATTTCGATTTCCATGTTTTGCATTGTTTTCGTTCGCATGATATAAAGCGTCCCTAGTTGATCTGTTGTCTCTTTATTTCTCTGTTCAAAAGAGAACGGATTGCAATTGATTGTATTTTAATTTTTCCTATACACTCTCCATGATGCGTGGATTAGATGATTTCAACTCCATTGTTTGCTAATTTAGACATGGTATTGCATTTTATTTTCGTATTCAAAAAAGAGATTGGTTAGGGTGTTTAACGTCAATTTCAATAATATCTCAGTAATACAACATCAGTCAGTTTTATTGATAGAGGAACCAGTCTACAGAGAAAACAACCGACTGTGACATGTTACTGACAATTTTTATCGTATAAGTATTTGTATCGAGTACAAGTCGCCAAAGACGAAATGGAATTCAACACTTGAAGTGGTATTTAATGCACTCATTGCAATGGTAGATGTTAATACCAGATATCATACGATCGCGGGCACGATAAAAATGGACAGTCCTGATCGTATGGTAGTCAGTGGATTTACAACTACCTGTGCAATTAGTACCTATCACCACTGAAGTTGTGTGTTCGAATTCCAGCTCATGGCGTGGTGTACTCGATAAAATATTATGTAAAATAAAATTTATCAGTGACTTGCGACAGTGGGTACTCCGGTTTTCCCCACCATTAAACTGATATAACTGAAATATTGTTGAAAGTGGTGTTAAACACCATACAACCCTAAAACCCACAACTACACAAAATGAGGAGGTGATAAATAATTGATTGATTGTTCTTTAATGTCACGTCAGATGTATTTCAGTGATATTCATGACGAGAGCATGTAAAAAGACCATGAATTGTTTGTGTAAATGTGATACTGAGATGAGCATATTGTCTACGCAGCGGTGTTTTGATTGGTACAAGGGGACGGGGATATGATGTACATAGACGCTCAGTAGAGGCTGCTCTAGCTCACAGTTGTCTTTTACACACAAATAATAGTGACACCCATTAACGTCCCGTCCTAAGGATGAGCAGTTGTGTGTGTATTTGATTCATCCTACAGAACCAACGGGCACTTCTCTTGGGACTTGGCTGGAGGGGGTGGGCCTCGAAGCGGAGAAACTAAATATTATTTCTAAATATGTCGGCAAAAAGCTCTACAGAGTTTATGTTTGTAATGTTACACTGTAATCCCGACTTAAAATAAAGTTTTTTGTTCTATTCTATTCTATTCTAAACCACGAGTGTCGAGAGATACTAAATAATTCGGAATTTGTGTTCAGTGTGCAAGGTCGGGTCTATAATTACATAGAACAGTAACCAGGCTCGGTAATTATGTAATCTAATTTCACAGTTAATTAAGATAATTACCATTACATACAGGTTTATATAGCTAGAGAAACGTGATCGAATTTGATGGTTTATTGTTTTGAAGATGTTCCTTGATTAATCCTATTAGATATCTTAAGGCGGTACCGAACAAAAAGAACTCCATTAATATTGTTAGGGCAAGCAGGTATAAAATACTGTCAGATTTCTATCTTAGTAACATTCCGTAGTGAGTCTTCGGAGAGTAAACAAGTCATTTATCAATAGGTATGTCACATGTAGATTAAGTATGCATATATGAGATATTTTGGGCGGTTCTTCTTGAATACAGAAGAAAAAATAGAATTCTATTTTGAAAAAAAGAGTTAAGATATATATATATATATATACGTCTGAAAATTAAACCAAACAGTGTTAGAATTAGATTTTGAAGCTGCCAAATTTTTGTTCTTCCCTCGACGGGATTTGAACTCACACCATTGTTACACTGCAGCACCATTCGCTTAGCCTTACGTCCAGCGCCCTAGACCACTCGACTACATCCACTCCTTAAAAAAAAGAGCTTCAATAGTCGTAGTGTTACCTTGTCTCGTAAGGTTTTAATCTAGGGATAGACGTAAGACATGTGTATA
>MJUT01064201.1:148748-167533 GCA_002080005.1 Gigantidas platifrons
GCAATTTGCATCACTTCTATGGCCATTCAGGCGTTTACTAAGTTGTTGTTTAGTTTCTCCGATGTACTGAAGGCCACAAATTGCACATTCCAGGAGGTAGATAATATTTTCTGTCTTGCAGTTGGCATTGCAGTATATGACGAATTCTTCTCCTGTATGTGTGCTGCTGAATTTTTGTGTGCATTGGATGTTTTTGCACGTCATACATCGTCTCGAATCACATTTTTGACACTGACCATTGTAGGCAGATCGAGGGGAGACGTCAGCTCTCACCAAGATATCTTTCAAACTTTTGGGTTTCCTGAAAGCCAAGACGGGTGGTTCCTTGAAGATTTTGCACAATTCTGGGTGTTTTTGTATGGTTGTCCAGTGCTCACGAACGATGTTGGATAAATTACTGAGCGAAGGATGGTATGTGATGACAAATGGCACTCTGTTGTTCGCGTTCTTTTCTTTCTATTGGATGAGGTCTTTTCTGTCAATACCACTTGCTTTGTTAAAACAATGGTTAATGCTCGCATATATATATTTAAATATGAAAAAAATGGCATAGCATAAGCAGAGTATGAAAAATATGAGTAAAATACTAGAACCACTCATTTAGCACTTCAAGACTCTGAAATTAATTAGTATCTTAAAATCAAGTTCTAGCATAGTTCTGTGTCTTTCGGTTACTACATAGAAGGTTTTTTTTCAATTTGGAACAATTTTATTGAAACTGGTATAAAATGTTTGGTATTACAGAGGTACGGCAATTCTGATAAAATAGACGGCAATTCTGATAAAATTGACGGCAATTCTGATAAAATTGATTTTTATTAACTCTATAGTACGTTTTTTCGCACGTGTATTTTGACATGACAGAATGTCATATACCTAGACACAGGTGAAGGTGATATTTTCATAGCGCGTGTGAAGTATATGTGTGCTACGCATTGCAATGTCATAACATCATGTATTGAAACATAATTTTGATTAGAAATGACTAATTCTGACTACGGAATATACAAACATTGATTGGAGCTAAATAATTTAATTTAAGCCAGGCTTTAAATTAACGTGGTGTTGGTTGCATCATATCGTTTTTATAGTTGTTATACTAGGAAGGGAGTTGTTCCATCCCACCTAATACAAACATAATAAAATATAATGACTATTTTTTGTAACTCTACAATATAATACTACTAACGAAGTAGTTATTAAACATAATGTTAACAAAAATGACGAGACAATAGCATGCCAAGATGACAATGATAACCGAGTTTTTTCGCAGAAAGTTACAAAATGTGTTGTCAGCAGTGAGTAATAGTACCAATATAAACCAGATATATTCTTCAGGTATTATTTCCAGAAATACAAAGCACCTGCTATAAATAGTTATGCGTAGGTATTTCATACTTAAAGACTGACCTAAATACATTGCAACTATCGTTATGGTACATTTCAACATCTGAAACGAATCAACATCTTTGATAGTGAATGTCATTTCAATTACTAAAACCGATCCTATCAATTGGTCTTTAATATTGATTAGACGTTAATACACGTTACATGTACATGCGGGTTTTGCTTGATATCAATAGACATTACTCTTGACTGACTAATTAATGATAATCTAGATAGCATGCATTCCACTTAATGCAATTCGTCAACACCAATATCAATCATATGGTATTAGCCATTGTTTGATGTGTCTTGTTAAATTATAAGTTAGTGTATATATGGGAGTCGTCGTGATCGTATGGAACTTGGATTTATAACTACCTGTGCAATCAGTGCATATCACCACTAAAGTTATGAGTTCGAACCCCATTCATGGCGAGGTATACTCGATACTACATGATGTAATAATTTGTGTCGGTAATTTGCGCAGCTCGGTGGTTTTCTGTGGGTACTCCGGTTTCCTCCAACAATAAAACTGACCGCCACGATATGACTGAAATATTGTTGAAAATAGCGTAAAACATCATAAACCAGTATGTACATGTACGACGTGGTTTACGAAAGGCTCAGATACTTTATTTACGAAAACGGCGATACTCCATGTATTTTTACATAGTATTTTTTTTTTTGTATTTTGTTGTGTTATGTACTATATGTGCTTACCGCTACTTTCCGAAAAGGGTGTGAACTACTTTTTGTAAAAAAAAAGTTATAAAAGGGGACCCGGGCAACAACTTGGCACTAAAAATCCTCGTCAATATAAGGAAATTTCACGGCCACGGCGACAATCGTTTTGTTGCTTAATATTACGGTGATAAAAATAATATCTTGCATATGCAACACACGAAAAGACTTTAACACTAAAGTGTCGATGTTATGTAAACTTATTTCGATTTTATCATTAATATATAATGGTATTGGTATGCATAAAAATATCTCTTCACTGAATCATTTTCCACTATTACCAACAGATAGCTTAGATACAATTCACTTCCATATTTGAAACTCCCTATAACAATTTCTTTATCACGTCTTCAGTTTAATAAACAACCACAATTTCGCCATTATGATAATAAAAAAAAACACATATATATATATATATATATATAATAAGACGTCTCAAGTGTTTTAACCAATCCGTCAAATGAAACCAAAGTTGTTTGAATGTTCATTAAAGGTGTCGATCAGATATCATTTATGCATTTTTTGTTTTAGATTTTATTTATAAATCAAAGATGCCGTCACTGTCAATTTTTTAAAGAAGTTTTATAATCTTAGCAAATCAAGTTGTAAATTAATGATCATGTGAAATAATTTGATAAACGCGAAATCAAGAAATCAAGAAATAGTGAACAATACTGGACATTGTTCAACAGAAATTTATCAATGGTATGTTAGGACATCATAATCAGAATAGTAATGCACACATTTTTGGTTCTTTGATGTTGTATTGGTACGCATTGTATTTCGTACACATGTTAACAATTGTTTAGTACTTATATCCTGATTTATTGATGGATACCCGCCTCTCCATTCTATATACGTTAATTAATTTATAACAGGAGCTTCATATGTTACTTAAGATTTTAATATATAAGACGAGTTCCATCTATACCTCCGGATATATCCAATTAACCGGTTTCATGCTAACATTATTCCATTTACCGTTCACTGAGAACATTATCCTACTAACCGATTCAATGCGAACATTATTCCATAAACCGGCTTCCTCTCAACCTTATACCATTAACCGGTTTCATGTGAACATTATTCCATTAACCACTTTCCTGTGAACATTATTCCATGAACCGGTTTCGTGCGAACATTATTCCATTAACCACTTTCCTATGCACATTATTCCATTAACCGATTTCCTGCGAACATTATCCAATTAACCGCTATCCTGTGAATATCATTCCATGAACTAGTTTCCATGAACTGTCACAAAGCAGGACATGTTTATATCGGTGTATATTGTTGATTTTCCTTGTGTTTTTAAGTTAAAGTGAACCAGAGGAGAGATTACTTGTTGTTTTTGTCGGTCCTCGCTATGTTAACTTTCTTTGTGAGGGATGGGCATGTGTTACTTAGTGGTTCAGGTCGTGCACTTCTGACAACAAGCCTTTCATCTTCTGACAACAAGCCTTACATCTTCTGACAACAAGCCTTACATCTTCTGACAACAAGCCTTACATCTTCTGACAACAAGCCTTACATCATTTTGCTTTGGGTTTGGCTCTCTATTCCCACGCTAGTGCTACTGTTTGCAGACGCATAACGATGCCCAGGGGTTAAAGTGAGTGTTAACGGCCCTTACCCTGTGATAACAGGTACTTCTATGATCTGACGGATATGAATACATCTCATCTGTGTTGATTCGTTAACATTACCCTATGAATGAACCCCGGGGCATAGATTTGATTTGATTTGATTTGATTTTTGATGTTTTACGCCACTTTCAACAATATTTCAGCTATATCATGGCGACCAGTTTTAGTGGTGGAGCAAGCCGGAGTACCCGGAGAGAACCACCGACCATGGACAAGCAACTGGTAAACTGTATCACTTGCGACTGCGAGTCGAGTGCACCCTTTTTTGTAATTTACAAAGCCGGGCGCGAACCCACGTCGTATTGATGATAGGCTTGTATGAGTTGTTAGATCCAGCGACCTAACTCATTAAGCCACCCCCCCCCCCCTCGTCTCGGGGCATAGAAACATGTCAGAGGAGGAGGAGTGTAGGACATTTGACTGTCGTCTGCTTCATATGCAATTGCATCGTGCGCACTAGACTAGATATTTACCTTTTTATTCTTTAAGATCTTCCTAAAAATATATTTAGTTTTACAACATATGTTGGGATCTCGACTACATTGTAACTGACAATAACATGCCTGTTAAATATCTGTAATATCATTGATATATCCTGTGGTCAGTACAAATTAAGATTGATATTGGATAATTGGTAGCATATGAAAAAGGGTTGTGTTCATGTGAATGTAATCATTTATTTTTTATTGCACGGTTTAAACAGAATCTGCTTATTTTCATGTTGTATTTTCTTAAATACCCACATGACAACGAAACTGGTGGAAATAAAATTAAACGCGAAAAAAAAAAAGATTTTCTGCTGAAAAAAAATATAGATTTGTTTGTTTGTTTGTATTACTAGAAATTTATTTTGAAATACTCATAACAACATTTAATGGAAAAACTCTCTATTTGTTGTAGCGATATGTCCTTCTATTCTATAATAATATGTCGAACACTATGTAGAAATTGTCAGATGTCAGACAATCTTGTACCGTTTAAAAAATATATATATATTATAAGTTTCCATGCAATCAATTCTTTAAAATTGAAAAAAAAAAACGCATTATTAACTTGGCAAGATCCCTAATAATAAAGATATTAGAACGGATAGGACGAACTTCCTGCTATTTTGTCTGAAGCTGACTGAACACAGTTAAAAGTGGGAATAAATTGAATGATATCTTTTCTGTTTGTCAGTTTGAAATCTAATGTTAAATGCTTGTAGAAATGTTCATTTTAATCACACGTTTGAAGCAGAAAACCTACAACTAACAATTTTTATATATTCCAAGAAATCGTAATTTGAGATTTTTAGTATTTCGCCCCTCCTTGTGAAAATAAATATTGCAATCGAAATAGATTTTTGAAAAGTTACTACTGATCATTTTTTTAAAAACAGGGAATTGAAATCAGATGGTTCAGTGAGCAAGTCGTTAATTGATATAAGGAGATATGTTGCATTCTATGCCATTTTAATATTGGTACTGCAACTTTCTTCCCTTTGCGGTTCAATGAAGTGTAACAATTAATAATGATTAAGGTAAACTCTTATAGTTGATTGCAATCTTTGTGTCTCTGTGTAGGTTTTTATCTGTCTTCTTGTTATATTTCGTTTGGTCATTGTATTGTCTGTCATTCGATTTACGGCTTCTGATGACCCCCGTGGTATTTTACGGCTTCTGATGACCCCCGTGGTATTTTACGGCTTCTGATGACCCCCGTGGTATTTTCAAACATTTCTTTGTCGTTCAACTGTAAAGACTTATAAATGTATTATATTAAAAATATAAAAATAAGAAAATAATGCTTACAGTTTTTGAGTTTCATGGCTACAAAACAATTATTAGAATAACAGACTTGCAGTAAGTTCCTTTACTTATTAATAACCCCTCCACCACAATATAACTGAAATGTTGTTGAAAGTGGCGTTAAGCACCACAAACCAAACCAAGCAAAATTATTTATAATCCTTTTAAATAAATGAGTGGTCAGTCAGGGAGATATATGAGTGGTCAGTCAGGGAGATAAATGAGTGGTCAGTCATGGAGATAAATGAGTGGTCAGTCAGGGAGATAAATGTGTGGTCACTCAGGGAAATAAATGAGTGGTCAGTAAGGGAGATAAATGAGTGGTCAGTAAGGGAGATAAATGAGTGGTCAGTCAGGGAGATAAATGAGTGGTCAGTCAGGGAGATAAATGAGTGGTCAGCCAGGGAGTTAAATGAGTTGTCAGTCAGGGAGATAAATGAGTGGTCAGTCAGGGAAATAAATGAGTGGTCAGTCAGGGGGGTAAATGAGTGGTCAGTCAGGGAGTTAAATGAGTTGTCAGTCAGGGGGATAAATGAGTGGTCAGTCTGTGAGATAAATGAGTGGTCAGTCAGGGAGATAAATGAGTGGTCAGTCAGGGAGATAAATATGTGGTCACTCAGGGAAATAAATGAGTGGTCAGTAAGGGAGATAAATGTGTGGTCACTCAGGGAGATAAATGAGTGGTCAGTCTGTGAGATAAATGAGTGGTCAGTCAGGGAGATAAATGAGTGGTCAGTCAGGGAGTTAAATGAGTTGTCAGTCAGGGAGATAAATGAGTGGTCAGTCAGGGGGATAAATGAGTGGTCAGTCAGGAAGATCAGATGAGTGGTCAGTAAGGGTTTGAACTTTCATAACAACTATTTATTTAAAGGGTTTATTAAGAAGACAGGGTCTTGTAACAAGTCTATTAGCATCACTACATGTAGGAATATGACAACTTGTGTCTTAGACAATGATATATAATGGCATTATACAACTGATGTCTTAGACAATGTTATTTATAATGGCATTATACAAGATGTGTCTTTAATTAGACGATTCTTTAATTAATAAGTAAAATCTGCAAATCTCTTCATCATCGGTATAAATGCTGACTGTTAAGATATGGAATATGATATATATTTATAAAAACGCTAAGTACCTAGAAATAACATAATACTAAGCTGCCGTGAGCTTTTTGTCTTACTTATAACAATGGGTATCAGATGAGAATGCATTTGTTTCGGTGCAGGTGCCAGACTTTATTTGGCGCGAGCACGTCAAGTTGAATTATTTTCTTATTGCCGAGTTATTTATTTACCTGTAAAACTAATAAGCAACGAAAATGACGGTTGTTTTGACTTTTTTTTTTAAAGTAGGGAATTGTACCTTTGAAGGTCGCTTCAAGGTCATTTTCATAATGGAAAAATAAACCGAAACAATTGACGCTGCGATACTTCTAAACATTTTCTCCCCGAAACCACATTTTCTTCAATAATATATTGTAAATAAACGTTAGAGAAAACCAAAGGGACAATAAAGAAAGAACAATCCAGAGAAACAGGCAACATTGGGCATAAGACACAGAACAAAGACAAACAAAATGAAAATTACAACGCAGAAAACTAAAGAAAATGAGGACCCCACCAAGATATCGGGGGTGAACACAGGTGCTTCTTATAAGACAATAATTAGATAATATGGTAAATTTCTATTTGAAAAGAGTTGTGGGGTTACAGCTATTTAAAGATATTGGAAAACTAAATTCATGGAAATTGTTCATTATTTTAATCCCGAATACATGTATAATATTCGAATTAGATTAGCATACAATTAAATATGACTTAAACAGTCACGTCACAATGGGGACGATATCGGAAGTTATTATTTAGTAAAAGAATTATCCCAAGAAGAAAGGACAAGAGTCAACAACCCAATCAAAACACTAGACAGACAAGAAACATGCTATTAGACAAGGAAAATAAACACAATCGGTATAAAAAGAAACATTTGTCCAATATAAACATCCTTGATCTTATGTAAATATTGTGTATTGAGGAAATTCAACATGTCCCGTTATCTCTTGGGCAGTTGTCCTACATCATACAAAACAAAAACGAGTGAACGTTATGAGCAATCCTCCCTCTATATAATTGTGATGTTTTTTTTAGCTAGTTAATGTGTTTTTATTGGTATTTGAAGAATACAATACTTAAGGAATGTGTTCTTCCATCTTTAGCTCAGCCGACTAACGTCAGAGTGAGCATTTCCTATCAGGTGGCTATCGGCTACTTTTCACATGTTAATTTATCCGTTCTGTAAAAAATATAAGTTACATGGAAACATGTCTGTTCATACATTGGTATCCCGTCATTCTCGATTGATTGCTTGATTGATTGATTTATTTATTGATTTATTGGTTCATCATTGGTTGCTGAACATCCAGCCATCGGCAAACAATTCATGCATATTCAACATTAACAAATTCAAGAACATAAAAACACTATGCAGAAATGAGGGAGATATTGGACAACTGGGGCAATGTATAGAATTGAGCACGGATGAAAAATATTTATGCAGAGGCTACAATGCACCTAGTGCTCTTAGAAATCTACAAAGGAGGGTTTTATCATATAGAGAGCTTGCCATTCTCGACAGAAATTACTGACCATGGTCCATTGTTTTTCTTTCCTTATAACCTGGAAACCTCATATTAAGGGGCAACTTCTATCCGCCACGCGAGGACGCGCTTTGCAGCTCTGCTAGTTGAACCCCAGGTACCGTCATTAGTACCATAATTTATGACGATGACTATACAATTCAACACGAAACTTCATGTTGTTATCGTGAAGAAACCCTTTTTCAGTGGTGTGATGATAGTTGCCGAAGTCAACGACTTTAACTGTGCGCAACTCAGGCACTTAATTTGATAGACAACATATAGTCTCTTGTTAAAAAAATGTACTTTGTTATTAGAGTAGGCTCTATAATTGTACATCAACTGTCTTGTCTGTATTACTTTGTTATTAGGGTAGGCTCTATAATTGTACATCAACTGTCTTGTCTGTATTCCATTGTAACTATAAAGGTTTATTAGAAATAAAAGATATAATAATCGGCAACACAGACCAAAAATTGTGAGATTGATTGGCATATTACTACTTAAAAATGGAAAATTTACAATAGGAAAAGTTAACTCATCATCTTTGTTATAAATTAATATAATTGATTTCCCTTTGTAGCACATTCCAAAAACAGGTCTCAGTATAATGTGGCCCTGTTGATATCCATTGTATCTATAATCTAAATAAAACAAAACAAAAATAAGTGGAAAATAGTTAACGAAAAAACTTAATGCTTTTTATATTGAACACTAATTATAATGTTGGGAGGTCATTAACCTACCTTAAGTAGGGGCTTGTTTTGTTTAACAATCCATTGATGTCAATATTAATATCATGATTTTGTTTCGATGACAACTTTAATACTTTACACTATATAAAAAGAAAAGATTATATATAAACACATTTCTTTGATATAAATCTTGATTGTACGTATTAAAATTAATATTTTATCGTCTTCTTTTATCCTCGAAAATAGATTGAAGAATCAATTTGTTAACGTTTCGATTCGTTTTAACTCTTCATTATGTAGATATAACATGATAAAACTTGAACCATCTGATATTGATGATATACACAATGTGTTGCATCTGCTAATCATTTTAAACGAGGATCTTATCATGGTCAATAAAATAAATTCGATCATCGCCAAGATTGCAAGCAAATTGAAAGATATCGCCTATTTTGGTATTTTAATTACACGATGTGTTGATGTCGATTTAAGGGTCTATCACAGAGGCACTCGCTATATCTTCATATACGTACCCCACGTGATCCTATATCTCGAAATGTTCGATTTTATTATAACATTTCCATTAATTCTTGACCCTCATTTTTCAGAGGTAAACGCTATCATATTGTTATAACTAAGATCCTAATAATCTCTTGTATAGATTAACAAATATTTAGTTAGTCTGATGACTGGTTATATTTTTTATAGACTTTAAAATAAGATTGATGAAAGAAACGAACTTAATGTTTCGAATAAAACCCGTTTTATGCCAATATAAAAGTTCACAATGCGTTTAACGCTCACTTTCCAAACATTTTTGGCCAACGATCAGTTTGTTTTAATTGAAATTAATTGACTACATTCGGAAAAATATCTAACGTTCTCCACAGCAACAAAAAAGTTTAGAAGTATAAATATCCGAAACAAAAGGCGAAATGGACTATACGGATTATATAACTTATTTGAGATATAGCACCCGCAATTGTCTTCGAGAATTTGTAAGTAAAATATGTAGTCTAAGAATATGAAAAAAAATGCAACTTTTCACGACTGATAATATTAATAATATACATTTTCCAATTAATTAATCATTTCTAACTGAAAATCGATGATACATGAATTGATATTCTCAATGAATGCAATAACTTTATAAAATCCGAATCTTGAATATTTATAATTCCACTATTTATTTGGGTTCCTATATTTTTTTTCTTACTTCGATATATTATTTCGCTATGTCTGAAGCTTCTCTGTCTCGACTATAAAACATAAAGCGATACATAGTTGTATGTTGCTTAACAAGCAAAATGATTCCAAGAACAGTTTGAAGATACCAAAATGATTATCAGAAGCCGCAAGATACCAAAGTGATTATCAGAATCCGTAAGATACCAAAGTGATTATCAGAAGCCGTAAGATACCAAAATGATTATCAGAAGCCGTAAGATACCAAAATGATTATCAGAAGCCGTAAGATACCAAAGTGATTATCAGAAGCCGCAAGATACCAAAGTGATTATCAGAAGCCGTAAGATACCAAAGTGATTATCAGAAGCCGTAAGATACCAAAATGATTATCAGAAGCCGTAAGATACCAAAATGATTATCAGAAGCCGCAAGATACCAAAATGATTATCAGAAGCCGCAAGATACCAAAGTGATTATCAGAAGCCATAAGATACCAAAATGATTATCAGAAGCCGCAAATCGAAGAAGAACAGACAATACATCTAATCTCAATCCAATAATAAACGTTAAAATTCTATATGATTCTAACCTGACTTTATTATTCAAAATTTTACGACGCATTAATCTAGATAAAATTCACGGATGATCGTATTGTTGTGGAGGAAATAGAAATCGTTACATTTGGTGTCAGGAGTAGGTTAGTGTAAAAGACATTTGATATTTATTCTCTATCTCTATCAGTTTAGATACGATCAGGCCGATGTATTTTAGCTTCCATTTTCAATATCATAATATGGGTAACATTTCGGGATTTTTTTTTTTATCATTATTAAAATTTTGAATCTTAAAAAAATCGTACGTTCTAAAACAAACACTTTGAAATACCTAGATTCTTGTTCACCGACGAACTAGTTATAAGAAGAAAGAGATGAAACGTAGATTCTTTTTTATTGTATTGTATTTGTGAAAGTTGATATTATTGTAAGGGGCCATCGTGGTCGTGATCGTATGGTAGCTGTATTTACAACTACCTGTACAATCAGTGTCTATCACCACTAACGTTGTGAGTTCGAATCCCGCTCATGTCGAGGTGTACTCGATACAACTTTATGTGATAAAATTTGTCAGTGACTTGCTGGGCAGGTCGGTGGTTTTCTGGGGGTACTCCTGTTTCCTCCACCAATACGATATAGCTGAAATATTATCTAACGGGGCGTTAAACATCATAACCACGAACCATGACCGTTGAGTTTATCCTAACGTCATATACATTATATACAAATATAACATTATAGTCATAAGAAAAGTGAATATACACGAACTCGTGGGATCGCCTAGATTAAATACAACTCATAACTATATTCCTAAGATACATCGGCAAGGAATAAAATGAATATAAAACAATTTTAATTTCATAACTAACATGGTCAGTTATAACTTACAACAGTAAAAAGTAAGTGAAAACATATTGCTTAGTATTAAAAAGTAAGATCACTTGTCTTGCTATCATGATATGTATCTTCTATTGATCCTACTTAAGCAAAACTGCTAATCATTTGAATATGAACCTATATTTTTATATTCATAGAGGTTATAATATTCTCTATTTCTCTTTGATCCCTCTTATAATTTCATATATGATGGACTTGCTTCGTTTGATGTTGGTTTAACACCTCCTGTCCAATGTTAAAGCATATTCTTAAGTGCCCATCTGGTTTTGCGTCCGTTCAATGTAGCCTGTTACGTCGTTTGTTTGCCATGTGGTTATGTGGTTCAAACACAATATGCTGCTCTGCTTACATTGCTCGACACAAACACAAAGGGCCGCCCAGTTTACTATGTAGTTTTAGGTATTCAGTATCGAATTAATCTCTTATAGGACTATAACACTAAATGAGATTGTCGATTACAATTGTGAATCTTTTTTCTAGAACATTACGAAATTTAGGAATTCAATAAAATACACATTTTGTAGTTTTAGCACGAATATAGTATTTTTATAAGAAAATTAATAATGGAATTTTGACTATAATCGATGTTTTTGTTTGTTAGTATTTGACAGTCAATGTAATTGAAGCTAATCGACACATTGCATGATGATTCGATACTGTGGTAGTGACTAGTACGTCTTTCAGATATGATGTCAATAATGACGTGTTTCAACTTCACCTATATTAGACATATCATTGACTACCCTAGTACCTATGACAAACAACGAATATTACACAAAAATGCGATATAAATACGTTTTCGATATTATTTCTTATTCATAATATTTGAACATTCTTGAAATCTTGAATCTTGTATCTTTAGGACATCATTCGTTAGTACCAGTGGTGATACTTTTTTTTTAGTTAAAATGGCAATTAAATAAATACGAAGATTCAGAATTTATGCCCATTTGGACCTCTGCAACAATGGGGCTACGGCCAAGAGTAACACGATGGATGGCACATATGCGACAGGAACTGTCTATCCTTCCGGATCACACGAGTTCACCCCGGTTTTTAGTGGGGTTCGTGTTGCTCTGTCTTTAGTTTTTTTGTGTAGTGTTTGTCCTTTTGGCCCTTTTCTGTTGGTATTCCATTAACGGCTTCTTATTACCCACTTTGTGATCTTCAGACTTTTCGTAAAGTTGTGTACGCATGTGTAGTTATATCAGTTTTGATGTTAGTTTTCAGTAAGATAAAAAAAAATATCAATTTTAACCTTTCTACACCGGCAGAACATATTTTTTTGACGTCTTTCAACACAAAGAAAACGAGTTTTTTTTCGATCGCCATCAAGTGAAACAGGTGGCAAACAAATTGACTTTTTAATTACAAATGAGATAGATATACAAGTTTCCAGAAAATAGCAGACTATAATCCTTACGTTTTAAGTGTGTACATATAGTTGTTGATCAATCATGGAATCAGAAGTATCTTTAAAACCTGTTCTAAATTGATTCAACACTTATAGGCATCAGTTTCCAATCAAAACATTTTCTTCAGAGCTGACAAGTTTGATTAGCAATAAGATGAAACAAATGTTGTTACATAATAGATCTGAAATGATATCAAGGCCGTGATCGCATAGTTGGATAGTTGGTTGGTTTTATGTAGTTAACGTCACTTTCAACAATATTTCATTTATATCGTGGTGGTCAGTTTTATTGGTGGAGGAAACTGGAGAACCTGGCGAAAACCACCAACAAGCCACCAACCTGTCGCAAGTCTCTCACAAACGTTATCACATAATGTTGTACACCTCGCCCTGAGCCGGAGTCGAACCCACAACATCAGTGGTGATAAGCACCGATTACTTAGGTAGCTGAAAATCCAACTACCATACGATCACGGCCACGACGGCCGACTGTAGTTATACTTACATTGACCTATGCGGTTTTGATTTCAACCCTACATTATGTGTACTCGATACAACTTTATGCGTGACAGTTTGTCAGTTACTAATGGCGGTCTTGTTGGTTCTGATAGTCTGTAATGATTGTAGAAAGTTGCATTAAACACAAATAACCCATCATGGAAATGGAAATTGTTCAAACGATAGTCAGCGTATCAAGATACATACATTTGTATACACATTTCATTGTGGTTCTGTCTTTAACTCACTGTAGTATATAATCGAATAAAAATAACTTACTGGGATTGGTAGATTAAAACGATAAAAGAACACGTGAGTTCCGATGTTTTAAGTGTGGTTCGTGTGTGGTGTTCGGTCTTTAGTTTTCTATGTAATGTTTTGTGGATTGTTTGTCCTGTTGTCCTTTTTCTTTTAGACATTGTGTTGTCTGTCCTTTTTCTTTTAGACATTGTGTTGTCTGTCCTTTTTCTTTTAGACATTGTGTTGTCTGTCCTTTTTCTTTTAGACATTGTGTTGTCTGTCCTCCTTTCATTTCTGCTTTCTGATTACACCTTTGGTATCTTTAAGCTTTTCTTAGTTATGTCACATAGCTATGATGTGTCTCACAGGTTCGGGAAACGATTAGTTTTTTCTTCAAGTGACATACTCACGCGTGACACAACAATAACTTAAGGCTAATTTTAACATGTTTTATATAAAAGATGAAATTTCTTTTTAAAATATATAGCAACATTTTTAGCGATGTTTAGCAAAATGAATTTAATATATATAAGCAAGGACATGATAGCTATCTCTAAGGGCAATAACTGTAGTTGTTAATGGTTCATATTTAATATTATTTCTATATTAATGAGGAATAGTAGATTTCACAATCCATCAATATCGTATACGTATAATACTTACTTGATGATGAGATTGCTTTAATTTCATTGGCACAATAACAAAATTGAAAGTAAGCAAAATGAAGTAGTGAAAATTCAATATTATTTCTGTTCGTTTTATGAGAGATATGATATTTGTCTTCTATTTAATAAGTTAAATGAAGACACTCCTCACTCAGACAGCGTTACAATGGACAGACGAGACAGGTAACTTATATTCTATCAAATTCTGGATATTTTAAGAAAAGTAATTACGTAATTTGAACGTACTTCTACATTAACTCATGTTAAAAATATTTCATTACTAATATTATGGTACAACGTGCTGACTTACCATGTTCCGACCTCCTAAGTTTAACATACGTACGTGATATCTTAGTCAAACATAAAATTGTGTTATTTCAATTAAATAACTTGCTTTATCATCCAATCAGAGATGCGTGGTGGTCTAGCTATGAAGGTGATCGATCCTTTATAATAACCACTATTTTTTTCACCATTGAGGTAAAATAAAGGGTCATTGTACTATATAGATATTGAGGAATGTCAAGAGCTTACGACTGCGTCATAAGATATACTGCGGGAGACAATATTTGTCGATATCAGTTCAAAGATCGTTTTATGATAATGTACCAAATATTTCAATCATTTAGACGATTTTTCCGTCAAATTCCTGTAGCTCTGATCACTGCATGACACAATAATCTGTTTGCCATCTTTTCTGCTTGCTTTTTGTGTGTAAGAAAGTTCAATATACCTCTATCCATGTGAAATAAATATCTTAGATGAAATTATGAAATACCTTGTCTGTTAAAATGCATTTTTTAAAGCTCATTGTACATTTGTATATGCTATACCTTTTAGGTATATTCATAAACAAAGAACAGTTAAAATATCGGTAATCTAGTTGACACATGCCGCATGTACAGGACATATTGTATGTAGGTAATCTAGTTGACATATGCCGCATGTACATGACATATTGTATGTAGGTAATCTAGTTGACACATGCCGCATGTACATGACATATTGTATGTAGGTAATCTAGTTGACACATGCCGCATGTACAGGACATATTGTATGTAGGTAATCTAGTTGACACATGCCGCATGTACATGACATATTGTATGTAGGTAATCTAGGTGACACATGCCGCATGTACAGGACATATTGTATGTAGGTAATCTAGTTGACACATGCCGCATGTACAGGACATATCGTATACATGTTCTCGTCATATAACTGAAACACTACTTACTTGACGTTAAGCAAAACTCAATAAACAATCGTTTTCCCAATAAAAGGGCCAGGCGGATTAGGAATAAATTATTTTATCTCCGTTGTAGTTAGAGCCCTCACAAGGAAGCATTAGTTTGTCATGTGAAACAAACCCAAATGTACACATGTCGTCCTCAGCACAGGACATAATTGAGTGCTTGGTGATTAAGGATGTCACAGGCCTTGCATATAAAAGACTTGAATCAATCAAAGCATTCTGCTTTAGGGCAACTCATATGCGCCACCATTTTATTTTATCTATTATTAGTAAATTTTATTTCGGCACGAAAATAGCTGAATTATTGATGACTTGATGTCAAACAACAATTAATCAATCAATCGTATAATATCAATTTCGTCTTGTTTTAAATTTTGACCATACAACTATAGACAATTTAAAAAAAAACAGCGACATCAGCAAGTGATATTGAACCAAACGATAGCGCATCAATTATACTCGTATATTATACTTTACGTTTTTATTTTCCCTATTTGTCTTTGTTAGCGCAGCCGGTCCATATAACGTTATATGGACCGGCAGTGGACTGTCTCGTTTTCGAGTCTTTATTTCGGGAGATAATTGAGCTTGTTTTTGGACGCGATGTATAATATAACAAATAGTTCACGGCACTTCGGGCCATATGGCAGTTTATGGACCGGTCTGTCACCCACAAAATACTATATGGACCTCAGCTTCGCTTCGATCCATATAATATTTTGTGGGTGACATCCCGGTCCATAAACTGCCATATGGCCCTCAGTGCCGTGAACTATTTGTTAAATGTTAAATTTTCCATTTTTAGAACAGAAGGGTGAAGGTTATCGGTTGTTACCACCATTTGTCATGTTTATAAATCAAAGTAATTGCTCCAATTGATATGCTTTATGTTTAATTACTTCCTTTGTCATCCAGTCAGCAGAACAGACAACATGCAAACTAAGCCGTAAAAATATGCCAAGGCTGGCATTTGTGACATATCAATGCCGTTTATTATATTTCTGTGTTATATATTATATTATATTGTTCTTGGAAAGAGTTCATCTCATTGTAACTTGGCTTTAATTCTCCCACTATAGAGCAACCAAAAACACAATTTGGCAAAATTAGTCACTTTTCAATTACAAAATGGACTTAACATGCAAACCCATATGGTAATTAGAGGTTGTGGAAAATTACGTTTGTAAGTATTTTAAGATGTTGTATCTTAATGGGTTTTTTATCATTTATATTTAGGGAACAATTGTTTCTCCCTATCCCATTTGTAACACTTGTTAGTGATAATTAACAAAGCTGCATATCAATTAAGACATTCATAAGTATAATTAGGAGTTCAAAAATATATAGAAGTTTGAATAACTTACAATAAAAATCGGGCATCTGTCTGACTTTTATCTTTCTATTTTCACCTGTCTTCAACATAAAACGGTCGTTCATATTTTCAAATGAAGGTGAATTAAAAAAACAAAAAAGTTACGTACAATATTACGAAAATGTTACTACTACCGCCGCGGGAATACCGGAGTATAAAAAGAGACATGATTTCTCCAGTGTAGAGTACATTCACACCGAATATGACGTCAATGAAATCTGTTCGATCAAATACTGAAAACACATGTCGGGAGAATTTTTCATTCTAAAAAAAATGATTGTTGCTTTTTTAAAGCATTGTAAGGGTGAATGTTATCGGTTATTACCACCATATGTCAGTAATTGTGTCAGTTATATCGTGATTACCACCATATGTCAGTAATTGTGTCAGTTATATCGTGATTACCACCATATGTCAGTAATTGTGTCAGTTATATCGTGATTACCACCATATGTCAGTAATTGTGTCAGTTATATCGTGATTACCACCATATGTCAGTAATTGTGTCAATTATATCGTGATTACCACCATATGTCAGTAATTGTGTCAGTTATATCGTGATTATCACCATATGTCAGTAATTGTGTCAGTTATATCGGTTATTACCACCATATGTCAGTAATTGTGTCAGTTATATCGTGATTACCAGACTTATTAGAGAATGAAGGTATGTTCAGATGTAATGAACTGATCTATGGAACCTAATACCTTTGAATGGATGTCTGAAACCTTAACAGCTGAGGTTTGTAATGGTGCTCGAACCCACGTCATTAGTGTTAGGCCTGTGGTGATAAGTCAACGCACTTAGTGGGGTTCATGTTACTCGATCTTTAGTTTTCTATGTAATGTTTTGTAGATCGTTGTTTGACCTTTTGTACTTTTTCAGTTGACCATTGTGTTGTCTGTTCTTAGTCTATATACGGATTCTGACTACCACTTTGGCATCTTCAAACCCTTCTTCCCCACTCTGTCACACAGACCCACTCAAAACTTCATTATATCCGTTTCTTATCCCACAGCAACAGACTAATATCACAATCGTCTTTACATATTAAGGAAACACATCATTGGCAAAGGTGAGCTTTGTTCTATCTACATTATAATCACATTTACAACATCGATACCCCTAGCACATAAAGCCATAGCCGCTCACTTTCCTAGCTTGGTCAATAGCATTGTAAAGACAACATCGATGCCCCTAGCACATAAAGCCATGGCCGCTCACTTTCCTAGATTGGTCCATAGTGTTGTAAAGACAACATCGATGCCCCTAGCACAGAAAGCCATGGCTGCTCACTTTCCTAGCTTGGTCCATAGCGTTGTAAAGAAAACATCGATACTCCTAGCACAGAAAGCCATGGCCGCTCACTTTCCTAGCTTGGTCCATATTGTTGTAAAGACAACATCGATGCCTCTAGCACAGAAAGCCATGGCCGCTCACTTTCCTAGATTGGTCCATAGTGTTGTAAAGACAACATCGATACCCCTAGCACAGAAAGCCATGGCCGCTCACTTTCCTAGCTTGGTCCATAGTGTTGTAAAGACAACATCGATGCCCCTAGAACAGAAAGCCATGGCCGCTCACTTTCATAGCTTGGTCCATAGTGTTGTAAAGACAACATCGATGCCCCTAGCACAGAAAGCCATGGCCGCTCACTTTCCTAGCTTGGTCCATAGTGTTGTAAAGACAACATCGATACCCCTAGCACATAAAGTCATGGCCGCTCACTTTCCTAGCTTGGTCCATAGTGTTGTAAAGACAACATCGATACCCCTAGCACATAAAGTCATGGCCGCTCACTTTCCTAG
>MJUT01064201.1:169828-196665 GCA_002080005.1 Gigantidas platifrons
TCTCTCTCTCTCTCTCTCTCTCTCTCTCTCTCATTCCTTTCTTCATTCTTCTCTGTGTTTGTTTAATTTACACATATTAATGCAAGAAATATTCATATACACACATGCTCTATCAAATAATGGTGTAGCTTATTGTATATAGGAGAAGACTTCATATGTTTGTTTATCTTGTGTCCTATCCTTTTTGCACATTTGAGCAAATACAATATGTTTAAACTAAACACACACGTTGGGTTTCTGAGGGATAACTCGGTGGTTCCTTCAACAATAAATTTGGTCCCACGAAAGACTAAATTATTGCTGACGTTAAAATTAACTGCTATAACTCTAATATTCTTACCTTGTTAGAGATATTCTTTATGTCTATTGAAAATAAATATGGATTTAACAGTTTGAAGAAACGAATCGAGTTGAACCCAATAAGATAACCACATCGGTGGTGTAATGGTTAGCGTGCTCGTCTCTAGTGTGGTATATAGTGGGTTCATCGGTGGTGTAATGGTTAGCGTGCTCGTCTCTAGTGTGGTATATAGTGGGTCCGAGCCCCGATCGAGTCGAACAAAAGACTACAAAATTGGTATTTGTTGCTTTTCCGCTAAACACCCAGCATTAAGAAGAAAGAGCAAAGACTGGTTGGCGTGTGTCGAAATAGGGCGACATCCTACCAGAGAACTGTTGTTTCAGTGAGCTAGCACTATAAAAATCTAACTAAGAGCGTTAGTATTGTACAAAACGGACCTCATCATCATCTTATTGAAAATTAACTTGTTCTCGCCATGATATAGCTGAAAAATTGCCGAGTTAGCGTTAACTTTTCCAATAAACTCAACAAGCCTTACCTCACTCTTAGTGTATCATGGCGAATGTTCTGACAATCGAGTTACAATAAATACTTGAACTAATATTGGAAACATAATATAAAGTGTTAGATGATTTTATTATATTTACATATGATATCATACATTATAATTAAAATGTTCTACCGGCAATATAATAAAACCGCAAAATGTGCATGCACGTGTTTTTAATAAATGTTTGATGAAAGGTTAGTTATTCCAGACGTTTTATTAAATACTTTCATTTTTGTTATTAAAAAGATGTTAAAATAACATCATTTTAATCATAATATGCCAACAAATATGTCTAATCAGCTGTATTCACACGTGATAGTTCTCCCTCTGATCCGTTACTAGTATCAAAATAATGTACACATGTAAGATTGCTTATATCAATGTCATGTTAGAATAAAATGCAAAACAAGAAATACCACTCTGTCGGAACAATTCCAAAATACAATAGAAAACAAGAAATACCACACTGTCGGAACAATTCCAAAATACAATAGAAAACAAGAAATACCACACTGTCGGAACATTTCCAAAATACAATAGAAAACAAGAAATACCACTCTGTCGGAACATTTCCAAAATACAATAGAAAGCAAGAAATACCACACTGTCGGAACAATTCCAAAATACAATAGAAAACAAGAAATACCACACTGTCGGAACAATTCCAAAATACAATAGAAAACAAGAAATACCACACTGTCGGAACAATTCCAAAATACAATAGAAAACAAAAAATACCACACTGTCGGAACAATTCCAAAATACAATAAAAAAACAAGAAATACCACACTGTCGGAACAATTCCAAAATACAATAGAAAACAAGAAATACCACACTGTCGGAACAATTCCAAAATACAATAGAAAACAAGAAATACCACACTGTCGGAACAATTCCAAAATACAATAGAAAAATCGTAGAAATGTGATACCTCCAACACACAAATACATTACTTTGTACATACACTTCAAATATAGTACGGGGGTTAAGCTAGTCTTATGAGTCCAAGACTCCCCTCTTAATGATATGATACTGAAATCTGACTCGTATTTACAAATAAAAAGACATCTACTTCTTAATGTATGTGGTAAGGCTTTATTATTGCAGAATAATGTTGTGTTCAGTAAGCTAGCCATTTAATATCTGACATGTTGGGCTGGCACAAAACAGACATCATTATTATTATTATCATCAACTCATTAGAATGAAACTTGTTTGTGTCATGAAATAGCTGACAAAGTGTTCACTTTGTGCTATATAACCATTACTAACCATTAAGCCCTTTGGTTTTATCGCTCCCAAAGATTTTTAAAAATCTTTTGACTTTCCATTCTTTTGAATCTGAGAGTACCTGATATGATTATTCTAGAAGCCAGTCGTGCACAATAATAAAATCGATTCAACGTTTCTTGATAAAATGCTGAATCTCATAATGGTACCTCACAAGCTAAATGTGAGATACAGTTTATTATGTATTTCTTTCTTTATATTTTAGTACAAAATGCCTACCGCTGAAGGACTTCACCCAGAAATCCGTGAGTGTGACGATGGATCTATTATCGTTCAATACAAACCAACCAAAAGTGGCACCCATGAAGTACAGATGAGTTATGAAGGTTCTGCAACTGAAGGTAAGATGATTATAAAGGAAAAGACAGCATGACTTTCCTCCCTTTAGATTACACTTATCACGAGAATAATTCAGTTTCGATATTTTGTTGCATGGCGTTGATTCACGTGTCACGTGTGAAACCAATAAAATTAGGTCACGATATTTCAATCTGATGTCACCAATGGTATGTATGTTAGTACGTATCCATATATAGGCATCACGGCAAAAGTGCACATTATAACGATAATGACTTCAAAAATATGTATCCGCAATATCAATCGGATGATAGGAACTTTACACAAAGCACATGCAGTTAAAACCTGTATTAAGAGGTCTTCTTTGGGACAAACAAAAAGTTGACTTATAAGACAGGTGCCATTTTAAAAGGGGTTCAATTCATATGAAATTTGGTATGACGGGACAGAAAAAATTGTTACTCGATCTTTAGTTTGATGTGTAATGTTTTGTAGATCGTTGTTTGTCCTTTTGTCCTTTTCTTGACCATTGTGTTGTCTATCTTCATGTGATGTACGGATTATTATTGCCCCTTTCACGGGTGGTTTGCTACCTCACACGCACGGATACTTGAATATCGCGAAAGTCGCCTCGAGGTAGGTTTATGCAGTTGTACAATTTAAAAAAAGGAAAACTAACAAAACCAAGTAGTTCACCGAAGGGCCCACATATCAGTACAGTTAAAATTCCGGGCTAGGATACCGTTCTCACTAAACCCATTTAACTGTACAGAAGTGATTGCAAAACTGACGGGTTTCCACGCAATGAATGTATGCTAACAATGAAGTCTGATATGTGGGCCCTTCGGTGAACTACTTGGTTTTGTTATGTTTCCTTTTTTTAAATTGTACAACTACATAAACCTACCTCGAGGCGATGTTCAAGTATCCGTGCATGTGACGAAGCAAACCACCCGTGTGACGAAGCAAACCACCCGTGTGACGTAACAAACCACCCGTGTGACGTAGCAAACCACCCGTGCCTTTGGTATCTTCAACTTCTTCTTAATTTTCATCATTATCAAGTTAAATATTATCCCCTGAAATAATCCAACCCTCTATAATCTGACATTCCTGCCCTTTCATTCGATTGCAGTCAAAAATCTTATTCAACCCACCATTTTTTTGGAAATGCCTGTACCAAGACAGGATCATTACAGTTTTTCCAGTTTTCTGGTTGTTGACTGATTTTGTCTGTTTATATACTTATGAGTTTTGACTTTCCCTTTTGAAGATTGTTCGGAGCTCGGTAATTTTGTTATTACCATTATTTCAGGATCAAATGGTCCTTCCTTTTGAATACAGACATTATTTTTTTTAAAGTTTTTGCTGCACAACTGAATTTTTAGATTACGTAATCTAACGTTTAAATTTTTTTCACAAATATAACGAGGTTGATTTCACAAAAATGTTTGGTAACATATCATTATACAAACAGAAAACAAAACTGACATTGAGAGTGAATAGAATGAACAACGACGCTTCTAGTTCGTTCAATTGGTTTTGAGTGTGTGCAGAAACTACATGTTAAAGAGATTTTATTGTTTTTATGCACTAGAATTAGACTAATTAGCAGGTGCCTTTCATTTTTGATTTACTATAAAGAACAAATGAACATGAAAAGCCGATTTGTTTAATGCAAAAAGCTTCAATCATTTCTGACTAATTACAGGTTTAGATATACAAAAAATATATATGTTTCTGTGGGTCTCCGTGGCATGATTTTTATATTAGTAGATTTTAATACCGGGTATTAGAAATGAGAAAACCCTGCCTATAAAGAGGACGGAACTGAACATTAATTATAATTTAATTTGACTTTTCAAATATCGTATTTTTCATAACATTTACTTGTGAAGTTATTCAACATTAACTTTTACGTCGGAAAACTTTGTCGAACAGTACTCTGGAATAAATTGTAAATTTTCTCATGAAGTCATGATTGTTTGGAAAAGAAATACTAGCCTATGAAATAAATGTGTAATTGATATTTCGTGACTTTAGCACGAAATTACAGCATATTAGTTCAAAATAAAAATAAAAAAGACTGTCGATATACAGCTTCCCCTCTCTTACGAGTTTTACACCGAGGTTAGTAATATTTAACTCAGATCATCAGTAGTTAGACAACACTTCTGCTTTAATCCTTGAACCCATTCGTCCTTATGTTATACATACTATTTCAATAGCTCCTGTAAAATGAGTTAGACGCCACCTGTTGAACATGTTTTAGCGCTGTTTTCTTTTATCAACAGTTCGTTGTAATATATTTAATTGACTTTCCGACCAGTAAGATCTATTGGGATAATTTGAAGTCAATTTAGGGCAACTATGTAATGCTTGCTGAACTGGACAACTCTAATATTTGATATTTCTGCATAATTTTGTGGTTGATTAAATATTTGAGTACTCAAATCAAATCACCTAGTGGTAGGATATCAGCAGGTTAAGGTCATGGTCATCTGAAGTAATGATAAAACGAACAGAGTCCAAAGTCCACAGAGAGATTCAAATGCAGGGAACTAAACAGCAATACTAATACACACAGAGTAATAAAGCAAACAAATCTCCAAAATTCTGTCAAGATACTTCTATGAGAACCATGTGTGAAAGACTGAGCGTTTCAGAAAAGTTATCAGTATGACATAGGTGGCGACAAGCGTGATGGCCTAATTTCAAAACCCGATAAGAAGAAACTGACTTATTAAGACAAGAACCCACGAGTAAAAATGTTTCTCCAATCTGACGCATTATCATGGCACCGAGGTAACCAGTAAGTTGAGTTGGGAGGTGAATTTTCGTTTTGTTGATATTGGTGGTATTTTTTTACCATTCCCGATTAAATTGTATGTTCATTATTTGCTCTAACTCCTTAATAATGACTGTTCAGCGAATTAGAAGAAAATACCAATATATTGCCTTTGGTTTGGTTTCGCACTCGAGGTGAACACTTCAGTTAAGATAATATTTAAACCCCTTAAAACGTTTATACCTAACATAAGAACAATTATCCTTATAGTTCCTGTAGGTTAAATGTTAAATGATTTATAGGTACCTATTTAAGCCAGCCGAGTGTTGTCCATTTGCATTCAACTTTAACTTTCATTGATTTGTAATAAAACGACAAACATCAGAAGTCATAGAGAGTATTTAAACTATAGCAAACAAGAAGAAACTGTGTTTTATTATTCTGGATCACTGGCAGGTCTGTGGTAAAATGAAAAGTAAAATATCACACTGACACAACAGATACAAACTATAATCGAAAAATTAATGTGTTTAGATCACTTCATACATTCACACCGTTGTCAGAATAACTCCAAAATTAAATAGAAAAATCGTACAAAGAAGCAGAATCGGTACCCCTCACACATGACCCATTACTTTCCTGGCTTGGTACAGACACTTCAATAAAAAGTGGCGGGGTTACGTTAATTTTATTGACCCCAAACCTCCCCTTTTAGTGGAATGATGCTCCCATTCTAATCAAACAATAATACAAGGCAAAATAAATATGTCTGTCATTCCAGGAATGAGTGTCTGGAACGACTTGTTTGTTTTGATATAATTCACTTCATTGCTACAATCTAAAGTGCACTGTGTGAAATTGATAAATTTCTATTGAGAAAATAATAATTTTTAGTATTTGAATAATTAATCATATGGAGAAAAAGTCATCTTCATTGAAACCTTGATGAGGTAATTTGCAGACATTTGAACATCAAACGACGCCTAATTACATCTTGTTGAATAGAAAGAACATATGGCACATCACTTTCTTTTGAAAATTCTTCTGCGGAACGTTAAGTATTAATAATTGGATGAATAATGGTAACATACTATTGGCTTTTATTCATCCTGTCATATGTAGTAGAGGATGATAATAAAAATTTGGCCCATAAATAAGTTACCTTCTTGATAACTTGATAATATGTGTTACCGTCAAGATGACTTTGGCGATAATCTGGAATCATCTTCTTCCAAAGAACCTATAGCCGTACTTTACAAAATAACCATGTGGACCCTCGCAAATTTTTAGGATAATGCCCTTGGTATTAATAAATTGTACTCAGTACGGAGCAGATTGATATTGAATTCTTAATTTTTACATTATGGCAGAATATTTGGATAAACATTTAGAGATTCTTAAGAACTACCAAATATCACGCGTTCTTAATAATATGATGCGCAAATATGAGCTAAGGATACGTGATATTACTCCTTACCCTTCGAGAACATCTGGGTTCAGCCCCAATTTTTGTTGGGATCCGTGTTGCTCATTGGTTTTATGTTCTGTGTTATGTTTTTTCTTTTCTTTCTTTGTCTTCGTCCTGTGTCTTGTGTACCCGATGTTGCCAGTGGCCCTAGATTCGCCATTTTTGATTGCCTCTCCGGTTTTCTCTAACGTTTATAAAGGTGGAAGAAAATAAATTGAACCTGCATGATTCTTATTATATCCCCTTTCTGGCGTTAAAAAGAGGTTCGTTTGAAGATACCAAAGGAGTAATCAAAGCCACCTTCGAAGAAAGGCAAACAATACAATGGCTAAAAGACAAACAATACAATGGCTAAAAGGCAAACAATACAATGGCTAAAAGACAAACAATACAATGGCTAAAAGACAGACAATACAATGGCTAAAAGACAAACAATACAATGGCTAAAAGACAGACAATACAATGGCTAAAAGACAAACAATACAATGGCTAAAAGACAGACAATACAATGGCTAAAAGACAAACAACACAATGGCTAAAAGAAAACAACAGAAGGTTGACATTCACGTCCATAGAGACATCTGCTCGTTCTAAGGTACAATTTGAATACAAAGCTTATCCAAAGAACAGTACAAATTTACTCCACACTGTTGTGCTTGATCAAACTATGACCTTTATTGCCATCGCCAAATGTCATTATTGTATTTGCTTTCAATGGCGTGAGGTGAGACGACCCATATTGTTCGTTTTTGTTGATATCGGTGGAATTGTTGACAATAATTGTTTATGCTCTCTTTCAAGTAATTCTAATTCTAAAGTTGCATATAACAGTTAGTAATAGTCATTGGTAGCCCGTTGTTAGGCAAATATTTCGATCCTATGATCTATTATCTCCCCTTTTCATGATGGCAATTAAAGCATCTTTGTGTATAATTCGTATACATGTACATGGCTTGTATTTGTATATGTTGCGTTCATCCAGTGATGTAATATGTAAGTACCCAAATAAATACACATAAATATATCAATAGAATAAGTAAACAAATGAAATGAATAAATAGATAGAATGTACACATAAATGAATAAATATAAACAAACGAATTAATTGCAATCCATTTATAAACAATATATATGGGGCATTAATTATTTTTCCTGTATAGTGTGGATTAGTCTTGACATGTTCATTAGAGATTATGTAACGGACAGGAACACAGTATCAGCATTCATTGTGTGATATACCACTCTTTCTGTGTACTGAGAGCTTAATGTCCTTAGTATTAACACACCAGACATTACTATTATTAAACAGCCAATCAACAGGATGACGTTCTTTTATTGTGTAATACAATCGCTGAGGAATTTGTATCCTCTCTATTCCCATTAACATAAACGGTATTTATGAAAGGTACAAATACATTACGTCATCAATAACTGTGCAAACATTCTAGGCTTAAATGAAGACACCAAAAGGTGAAATGTCAACGCGTACACAAATCCAACAAAAACCGGATGTGGAGAACAACACAAGCTACAATAACACCAATAAGCAACTGATCATACTCCATGAATTGCCACACACACACACACACACACACACACACACACACAAAACAATGGAATAAATTGATTGATTACTGCTTAACATCTAGCTAACACTATTTCAGCTAAATTCAGGACGAGAATAAGTTCAACAACATATAAAAACTACAGAGAAATGAGGAAGGGAGGGGTTAACAGTAGGATCGAATTCTGACTGCAATGAAACAATATATAAAAACTACAGAGAAATGAGGAAGGGATGGGTTAACAGCAGGATCAAATTCTGACTGCAATGAAACAATATATAAAAACTACAGAGAAATGAGGAAGGGATGGGTTAACAGCAGGATCGAATTCTGACTGCAATGAAACAATATATAAAAACTACAGAGAAATCAGGAAGGGATGGGTTAACAGCAGGATAAAATTTTGACTGCAATGCAATGAAACAAACAAACAAACAACTTTTGACTGCAATGAAACAAACAAACGACTTTTGACTGAAATGAAACAAACAAACGACTTTTGACTGCAATGAAACAAACAAACGACTTTTGACTGTAATGAAACAATCAAGCGACTTTTGACTGCCATCTAAGGAAAGAAACGATTTTTGACTGCAATGGAATGAAACAAACAACTTTTGACTGCAATTGAATGAAACAAACGACTTTTGACTGCAATGGAATAAAACAAACGACATTTGACTTCAGTGTAATAAAACAAGGGTTTGTATCTCTTATATCAGACGGTGGCACCCGTCTTAAATATTGATCCCTTTAAATTCTTTTTCTCACTCACTTACATATTTCATTCGGTATATATTCTCTATAAAGCATGTCATGTATCTAACAATTTGTATGTAATTAACACACCTGAAGAGTAACAATAGATAGTTTATGTCATTATATGTTTGTTAGTAACAGTGTTGGCAATGGACATTGCTATGTAATATGTTAATGCTACCCGGTTTTAATTTTGTTTTATGTGAAATGTTATATGGGCTATTGTCTGACTATTGTATTGTCTATCCATTTTTAATACACGACTTCTAATTACCCCGTTGGTATCCTCCTCAAGCTATTCTGAGAACGGTACTGGTTTAAATTATTCAGGCTCTCACAATATGTGAAGATATTATTTGTATTCTTTATATCAATACCATCAGAAACTAACAAAAGTAAGAAGTGAATAAGTGAATATTATCAGACGAATGATAGCCTTGTTATCTACTTCGATTGTGCAAGAATAACTCGGAAGGGAAACAACACACTTGTGGTAACCCCAAATACCGAACCATTTATTTAAGTAGCATAATACAGAAATTGTTTTCCGTTAACAACCCATAAACCTGATTGCTGTCTAATCTACTCATGTGTTATAAAATCTAACATTAATTTGTATACTCTTAGATTGCATGTGCTTGTTGTGCATCAATCACACATTCAAAGACATAACGTTCTCATAAACAGTCCTGAATCTTACATCTGAAGTACCTGATAAAACTGTTAACTTCCGCCAGTCTGTTAAGATATCTATATATCATATATCCCCATGCATTGTTCACTACAGATGTGTTCCTAGAGATATATATCGGGTGACGGGTTACAGCTATATTTATTTTTTGGACCCCATCATTTCTTCTGATTATTGTTGGATGATAAGATTAACAATTTCATACACCAGCTCTAGCGAGAAAATGAAAATATAAAAATGCCAGAACAGTTCCAAATCAAATCGGATAATTTTAGAAAAAGAGGCAAAAACCTGTAATATACATATTGATGGCCACTCACTCGGCTGATTTGGCACATTCACTACAATAAAAAGTGGCGGGGGTTACGCTACTTTTATGGCCCAAACATCCCCTGTTTTGGATGTTTTCGGAGTATAATTCTAAAAATATATTGCTTAACAAAGTTGCGGACATCCTTTGACTATAACAAAAACTCCTACTCACTTCTTTATTACTAATTATTAGTAACTAATTAAGATTTGGTTTGAGGTTTTTGGCAAAACGCAACATACCAGTTATGTAATAGTAATTCAAGTTACAGCTGTAGTACTAGTCAATGGCAATGTTTCACGAAGATAAATCGGTTTTAAAGGTAGTTTCTCAATCAATAAAACAGAAAATAATGTTACTCTCACACCACAAGAAATATGTGTAACAGCAACAAATAGGTGTTTGGCACTATTAGAAATATTTATATAAGAATTTTCACATTTTATTCATATTCATTATGTTTTCTAAGACCGGAAATCAACCTTCATAACGTTTATATAACTTTAATTTCTAATCTATCGTGATGGTAATGGTCGGAACTGGTGTTGATAAAGTTGTATGTTATCAGCCCGGTAGAACTGTTTTATTACTGTAAACACGTGAAACATTGCTTCAATATCTATCATTCTATCAACAATTAATATATGGTCTGTTAAACGCCATCCGAATATACAATAAAAAAAAACACCATTGGAACAAAATATTTTTTGAAATTTGAAAACTAAAATAGGATGGTTGCTTGGTTTGGCTGGTTATTGGTGTTTAACGCCACTTTCAACAATAATTCAGTTATATAGTGGCGATCAGTTTTATTGGTGGAGGAAACCACCGACAAACTTTATCACATAATGTTGTATCGAGTCCACCTCGTCATGAACGGATTTCGAATTCACCACTTTAGTGGTGATAGGAACTGATTGCATCGGTAGTTGTAAATTCAACTACCATGCGATCACGACCACGACGGCCCTACTAAGATAGGACACTATTAACTAGTAAGATAGCATATACTGTATTTAGTTAAAACGATATTCGGATCGTCTTTACTCCCATTCACTTTTTAGGAGATTTATACTTGAGGTATNTGTATTTATACTCCCATTAGTTTTCTAGGAGGTTTATGCTTGGGGTATCTGTATTTATACTCCCATTAGTTTGTTAGGAGGTTCATTCTTGGGGTATTTGTATTTATACTCCCATTAGTTTTCTAGGAGGTTTATGTTTGGGATATCTGTAATTATACTCCCATTAGTTTTCTAGGAGGTTCATGCTAGGGGTATCTGTATTTATACTCCCATTAGTTTGTTAGGAGGTTCATGCTTGGGGTATCTGTATTTATACTCCCATTAGTTTTCTAGGTCGCTTATGCTTGGGGTATTTGTATTTATACTCCCATTAGTTTTTTCAGGAGGTTTATGCTTGGGGTATCTGTATTTATACTCCCATTAGTTTGTTAGGAGGTTCATGCTTGGGGTATCTGTATTTATACTCCCATTAGTTTTCTAGGAGGTTTATGCTTGGGGTATATGTATTTATACTCCCATTAGTTTTCTATGAGGTTTATGCTTGGGGTATCTGTATTTATACTCCCATTAGTTTGTTAGGAGGTTCATGCTTGAGGTATCTGTATTTATACTCCCATTAGTTTTCTAGGAGGTTTATGCTTGGAGTATCTGTATTTATACTCCCATTAGTTTTCTATGAGGTTTATACTTGGGGTATCTGTATTTATACTCCCATTAGTTTGTTAGGAGGTTCATGCTTGGGGTATCTGTATTTATACTCCCATTAGTTTGTTAGGAGGTTCATGCTTGGGGTATCTGTATTTATGCTCCCATTAGTTTGTTAGGAGGTTCATGCTTGGGGTATCTGTATTTATACTCCCATTAGTTTGCTAGGAGGTTCATGCTTGGGGTAACTGTATTTATACTCCCATTAGTTTTCTAGGAGGTTAATGCTTGGGATATCTGTATTTATACTCCCATTAGTTTGTTAGGAGGTTCATGCTTGGTGTATCTGTATTTATACTTCCATTAGTTTGTTAGGAGGTTCATGCTTGGGGTATCTGTATTTATACTCCCATTAGTTTGTTAGGAGGTTCATGCTTGGGGTAACTGTATTTATACTCCCATTAGTTTTCTAGGAGGTTTATGCTTGGGTATCTGTATTTATACTCCCATTAGTTTGTTAGGAGGTTCATGCTTGGTGTATCTGTATTTATACTCCCATTAGTTTGTTAAGCGGTTCATGGTTGGGGTATCTGTATTTATACTCAAATTAGTTTTTTAGGAGGTTTATGCTTGGGGAATCTGTATTTATACTCCCATTAGTTTTCTATGAGGTTTTTGCTTGGGGTATCTGTATGTATTTACGTTATTAGTGTCTAACATGACATCCATATCAGATAGTGTTCATGTTGTATAGCAATAACACGACGGGTGTCATTAATGGACCAGGAGTGGTTGCACTTTCGGAGCACATGAGTTCACTCCTGGCGTTCAGTGGTGTTTTTGTTGATCAATCTTTAGCTTAATGTGTGTCTTTTTGTCCTTTTTCTGTTGGCCATTGTAATGACTTTCTATTGACTTACAGATTCTGATTATCCCTTTAGTATCTTCAAGCTGTTCTCACTTATCGCGTACGGACATGTAATGTTGTATTTTTAATGTGACATATCTGTCTTTATCTGTATAGCAGATATATCTCTTTCTGTATCTGTATGTCAGATATATCTCTGTCTTTATCTGTATGTCAGATATATCTCTGTCTTTATCTGTATGTTTAGGGGCCCAGGTGGCTCAATGAGTTAGGTCGTTGGATCTAACAACTCATAAAAGCCTATCACCAATACGGCGTGGGTTCGCGCCCGGCTTTGTAAATTACAAAAAGGGTGCACTTGACTCGCAGCTGCAAGAGATAAAGTTTACCAGTTACTTGCCCATGGTCGGTGGTTACCTCCATGTACTCCGGCTTCCTCCACCACTAAAACTGGTCGCCATGATATAGCTTAAATATTGTTGAAAGAGGCGTTAAAACATCAAAATTCAAATTATTATCTGTATGTCAGATATATCTCTGTCTTTATCTGGATGTCAGATATATCTCTGTCTTTATCTGGATGTCAGATATATCTCTGTCTTTATCTGGATGTCAGATATATATATATGTCTTTATTTGTATGTCAGATATATCTCCATTAAAGTGTTTATTATACGGCTAATATCGTCCAAATGTCACCGAGTCAAGATTAGCTGCAGTATTATTTGTAGGGTGCTTCTTATGTAATTGTAATAAAGTAAACCATTATGGCAAGTGCTGTTTTATAAACAACAAGATTATGCAATTTCCTCATCCGAAGACAATTGACCTTGGCAACAACTGAAGAAAAAAACATTAAATTTACAAATTTACCAGAAATATTTATTGCATTCTCGCCTTTGCCTAGCAGCTGTTTTAACATCTTAATCAAATTTCAATGTTACGTTTTTTATATTAAGAAGTTGGGGTATAGAAACTCATATATTTTGAGATCCTATGTCGATGGACGGATGCATGCGTTTACAAATAAACTACTACTAAACAAATTACACATATTCAGAAGCACAATCACGATTTAACAGCATGTGTAATACTCAACATGGAACTATAATGGACAATTATAGATATTATATAGATGTAGCGAAAACCAAGTCCTATAAATAATGAAAATCTTACTCGAAAGTGTTTAACCGTTGACTGAAGCTGTACACTTTTCATTAACATATTGTGTTGGGAATTTTCTTAGTCGAGTGTACCCTATATTTCCCGTTTCTCTGGATTGTCCTTTTTTGATTACCCTTTCGGTATTCTCTAATGTTTATTGAAAAAAGGGGGAATATTTGGGAAATTGTGTATGACCTACCGTAATGATTGTAACGTCAATTGAATGACCATCACCAAAACTAATTAAACCTCGCCACCATTCATTACCTGTACAATGTACAGAGGACTGACCGGGTATTTGCTATGTGTGTTAAGGGAATCGAGCATGCCTTTTTTGTTTCTACGATATTCAAATTAGAATACGGAACTGTCCTGGTATTCTTGTTTTTCATTTTATCAGTATGGCTGGTGTAGAAAGTTGGCAATGTGTGAATTAATAGAAGAAATAATCATGTTAGAATAGATATCAGGTTGCACTGATATGTACAACATGTTATAATCTATGCATCTCATGACCCTTTCATTAACAAATAATACAACCTTTCAATATTTTATGAGAAGGTAGATCACAGATTTATATTATCATATAAAGAATGGGTGTTGATTAATGCTGTGTATCGGATTACACTTAATACAATCATGGGCCAGGCTTCTTTCACTAACAGATTAAATATATTATTAATGTCGGTTTATTTATATATGTTTGATTGCAATCACTTTGAATAATACACATGCGCAATTGCCAATTATGTAATAAAATGTACATTTATTGTTTATTTATCAGATGATGAAATGTACTTTTCTTTGTTTATTAATGATATGATGAAATGTACTTTTCATTGTATATTAAGTACATGGTGAAATGTTCATTAATTACTTGATGAAATGTACTTTTCTTTGTTTATTAATGACTTGATGAAATGTACTTTTCATTGTTTATTAAGTACATGGTGAAATGTTCATTAATTACTTGATGAAATGTACTTTTCGGTGTTTATTAATTACATGATGAAATGTACTTTTCATTGTTTATTAATTACATGATGAAATGTACTTTTCAGTGTTTATTAATTACATGATGAAATGTACTTTTCAGTTTTTACTAGTTCAAAAAATAAATTAAGGTTGCATTTAAAAATCGCGGGTGTCATAAAAAAACATTGAAGATGCCAAAGGGGCAATCAGAATCCGGGAATCGAAGAAGGACAGACAACAAAATGGCCGATAATAAAAGAGTTAAAGGACAATCAACGATCTACAAAGCACTACACAGAAAACTAATATCAAGGAACACACGAACCCCGCAAAAACCTAGGGTGAACTAGTATACCTCGTCAATGTCACAAAACCTAATATGTGTCATGTAAGACTTTGTCTACTTTATACTTGCTTTGAAACCATAAACTGGTTATATTTAATAGTATACACCAACACTGCCTTACACCCCAGGTCTATTGTTAAACCATACACTTTCTATCTCTGAAACTGCCTTTCTATGAATTACTGTATTGTTATAAGAACAATAGCCTGTTCTCACAGGGTGTGACGACAGGGGTTTCTGGAAACCCTTGTCTTCACACCCTGTGAGCACGGCCTATTGTGCCTACAACAATGAAGTAATTAATTACCACTTAGCTGAAAATAACACGAAAACTGGATATTGAAAAACTGAAAAAGAAAACATAAAGATCTTGTTAATGAAGTATAGTTTGAAAAAAATTCAAGCAATCGTTAAAAAAAACTAAATAATAATAAAAAATCGTAAAAAAAACTTGGTCGGGAAAGCATTGTAAAAAGAAAATATACTATATGTTGGCACCCTTTCAAAAGATTAACATTGGTGGATCCAGGGGTGGGGGCTCCCCATTTTTTCGGTAAATTTATTAAAATTACGTGAAAATTGTCGAAAATGAGACTGTTATTACCTTTTTTTATTCTGAAGCTTTTTTTTATTGTCTGCATCCAAGCTTTCAAGAAAACAAAAAACAAAAACAAAAAAACATTGACCTGTTAAATGCGCACTTAAAAACTGAACAGTTTATTGGTAGAAAAATACTTTGCCATATTCAACATATATTCTTACTTACTTTATTTAGCAGTTCTCAGTAATATTTGTGACAATATGGTTAATATTCATTTTCTTCAAAAAGTTCAGTTTAATATAACACGTCTATCATTCCTGAAGATCAAATGTATATCGAATAACATCTCTCATTATTAACCAATCAATCTGTTTAATCCTTAATATAACTCAGTCGTTCAATCTATCTTTATAGAAGAGGTACCCAATGGGGAAACCACAAAAATGTATCGATTTATGAAATTTAATGTTTCTGTGTTTATTGTTTTTTTTTGTGTTTTTTTTTTGACACTTTGTAATGAATATTTCGTGTATTTAGAATGGGGAGTAAGTTAGTTATACACTTCGGTATACGGTGTTTCTGGATTAGGAACCCCTCCGGCCTCCGGCCGTCGGGGTTTCTAATCCAGAAACACCTATACCTCAGTGTATAACTATTNTCAATCTATCTTTATAGAAGAGGTACCCAATGGGGAAACCACAAAAATGTATCGATTTATGAAATTTAATGTTTCTGTGTTTATTGTTTTTTTGTTTGTTTTTTTTGTTGACATTTTGTAATGAATATTTCGTGTTTTTAGAATAACATGGGGAGTAAGTTAGTTATGCACTTCGGTATACGATGTTTCTGGATTAGAAACACCTATACCTCAGTGTATAACTATTACATACAACCCATAAACAATTCAAAAGATGTTTACATTATTGTTTTTTAAAAAGCCCTTCACATGGAGACTTGGGCTCTCATACTTAAAGCCCTTCACATGGAGACTTGGGCTCTCATACTTAAAGCCCTTCACATGGAGACTTGGGCTCTCAGACTTCAATGATTACATGTTCGCTTACATATAACAGGTAATTATTATTACTCTATTTTTTTCAACTGGTTGGGCGTGGCTTAACACGGGTTGACTGATAACATGCAATTCCATGTATTTAGGAGGGTCAGGTTATCTGATCAATTTCATTTATACAGCTATATTCAATCGTGCGTGTACGATCCAATCTGTGTATTTAAATTACACCCTTGTGCGTTCTATTCCTTTTGTATGAATTGATTTCGGTGACACTGCTGAATACAGTTCAAAAATGTCAATAACGGGAACTGCCCTGTACATACACAAAATAAAATCGAATGCTCTCATCTAAATTTAAAGGTCAACTCCGCCCGACCAGTTAAATAAGATAGAGTAATATATGTCTGTCGTACTATACTGGTCGGGTATCTAAAAACACAATTGAAGCTTTACATAGTAAACATAGAGTAATTATTTTTTATCTTTAAACAGTGGAAATTAATTTGCGTTTGCTAAAGTGCGTGAATGATATATAGATTCTCCTTGAGTTGCACGTGGGTTACGATATTTCTCCACGCGAGAGAGTTAAATTAAAAATTTTAACCACGAGCCGTTAGGCGAGTGGTTTTAATTTTTAATTTAACTCTCGAGAGTGGAGAAATATCGTAACCCACATGGGCAACTGAAGGAGAATTTTTTTTCTCCCATTTTTTAACACGAACTTTATTTCAAAAGCCGTCAAACGAGTCAAACGAGTCAGATGCGGGGAAAGGCACGAGACATTTTAATCCTCTAGAGGATTACGTAATAGTTATACACTGAGGTATAGGTGTTTCTGGATTAGAAACCCCGACGGCCGGAGGCCGGAGGGGTTTCTAATCCAGAAACACCGTATACCGAAGTGTATAACTAACTTACTCCTCATGTTATTCTAAATACACGAAATATTCATTACAAAATGTCATAAAAAACAAAAACAATAAACACAGAAACATTAAATTTCATAAATCGATACATTTTTGTGGTTTCCCCATTGGGTACCTCTTCTATAAAGATAGATTGAACGACTGATTTGTATTAAGGATTAAACAGTTTGATTGGTTAATAATGAGAGATGTTATTCAATATTTACCTATATTCATTTGATCTTCAGGAATGATAGACGTTATATTAAACTGAACTTTGTGTAGAAAATGAATATTAACCATATTGTCACAAATATTACGCAGAACTGCTAAATAAAGTAAGTAAGAATATATGGAATATGACAAAGTATTTTTCTACCAATAAACTGTTCAGTTTTTAGGTCAATGTTTTTTATTTTGTTTTGTTTTGTTTTTTTAAAGGCTTGGGTCCAGACAATTTAAAAAGGGGTTTCAGAATAAAAAAAAAAACAGGTAATAATAGTCTCATTTTCGATAATTTTAATAAATTTTCCGAAAAAATGGGGACCCCCCCCCCCTAGATCTACCAATGATAAACTTTTGAAAGGGTGCCAACATATAATGTATTTTCTTTTTACATTTGCTTTCCCGACCAAGTTTTTCCCCCGATTATTTATTATTATTTAGTTTTTTTTAACGATTGCTTGGATTTTTTTCAGACTATACTTCATTAACAAGATCTTTTATATGTTTTCTTTTTCAGTTTTTCAATATCCAGTTTTCGTGTTATCTTCAGCTGAGTGGTAATTAATTACTTCATTGTTGTAGGCACAATAGGCCGTGCTCACAGGGTGTGAAGACAAGGGTTTCCAGAAACCCCTGTCGTCACACCCTGTGAACACAGGCTATTGTTCTTATAACAATAAAGTAATTCATAGAAAGGCAGTTTCAGAGATAGAAAGCATATGGTTTAACAATAGACCTGGGGTGTAAAGATTTTTCCACCACTGGTTCAGCGGGGTTAAAACGACGTCATAATGGGAGAAAAGGTGATTATTGTTTAACACCACCAAATGGGTAGATATTCTGCTCTATACTGCGACAAGTTACTTTCCTACGATAGGATGATGTTGCCCGCTTTGTACTAGTCCAAAACATTTAGCTGGATATTCACAGTGCTAGCCACGGGAAGACATATTGCTCCTCTATTGCTGGCGATTCTTTGTTACCGTTCCCTCTGATTTATATATTTGATCTTTGTCTGTACAGTAGTAGGTCGTCAGTAGGTTATTAACCTCAGCCGAATGTTGGTTGATTGATCATTATATCTAAACAGATATGTTTGTGTACAATCGACATGTAAGGCTTCAAAGAATATAAAAGTAATATAAAATCAGGTATTGTGTTTAATAAGTGCAAATCAGACTATTTTGCATGTGACAATGGAGTTAGACAGGGAGAAAATTTATCCCCGTTTTTATTTTCCTTATTCTTAAATGACTTAGAAACTTTTCTAGAAGCAAAAAATGTTATAGGCTTAGAATCAATCTCAGATGATCTCGAAAACCAGTTAAATATTTATTTGAAATTATTTATAATACTATATGCTGATGATACGGTTATATTATCAGAATCTGAGAGTGATTTACAGGCACAGCTCGATGCTTTTCATGAATACTGTTTAACCTGGAAGCTGAAAGTTAACATTGATAAAACTAAAATTGTGATATTTGGGAGTGGTCGTACACCTCAAAATTTATCTTTTAAATATAATGGCTCCGAAATTGAAGTAGTCAAAAACTTCAATTATCTCGGTATTATTTTTAGCAAAACTGGCAATTTCAATCTGGCAAAAAAACGTTTAGTGGATAAAGCAGTTGTTTCTATGTATGAAGTACTGAAATTAGGAAGAAAACACAACTTGTCTATAAAATGTCTATTGAGTCTTTTCGATAAAATGGTTAAACCAATTTTACTTTATGGCTGCGAAATATGGGGATTTGGAAACAATGACGTGTTAGAAAAAGTACACTTAAAATTTTGTAAAATGATTCTGAATCTCAAGACGTCTACTCCGAATTATATGATATATGGTGAATTAGGTAGATATCCGGTCGAAATCGACATTAAAATTAGAATTATTTCTTTTTGGGCAAAAATTATTTGTGGAAAACAATCCAAAATATCATGCATTATGTATAGTTTATCACACCTTTTGTATTCGCAACAAAATTTCGATATTAAATGGATAAAATTCTTGGAAAAAATATTAAACGAAACTGGTTTTTCTAATATATTGCAAACGCAAACTTTCAAAAGCATCGAGTGGCTAAAACAAAGTATAAAACAAACATTGTTAGACCAGTTTTTACATGATTGGAATTCGTCAGTCCATAATTCCCCTAAAGCATTTAATTATAGAATTTTCAAATCTGATTTTAAATTTGAAGAATATTTTAATATTTTAGATGAACATAATTCCCTTCTTTTATGTAAATTTAGAACTACAAATCATAAATTGCCCATAGAAAAGGGAAGATGGAGTAATATTCCTAGGGAAAATCGCTATTGCGAACTTTGTCAAAAGAATCAAATTGGAGACGAATATCATTACATATTTGAATGTACTAATTTAAGCGAAAAGCGTACTTCACTACTTCCAAAACATCTAATTGAACGTCCCAATATAATAAAATTCAAAAATTTAATGACTAGTAAACGGAAACTAATCCTGCAAAAACTATGTAAATTCATTAGATATATAAATATGATAGTTTGTCCTCCCGGCTAATTCCATCTGTCGATTTACTGTATTTGTATATATTGTATATAGTTTAATATGTTCATTTATTTGTAACTTCTCTGTATATGTGCTATGCACTGTCAGTTTGAGAAATAAAGATATAAAGAAACACTGCTCATTAATAAGGACAAATCGAAACAAAGAGAAGCGTTACTTTGTTTCTTCTTTTCTTGATTCTCAATAGTGTATCGCCACATCTACAAACGTGTTTTATGTATTATATAAACATGGCCTATTTATTTTTTTATGATTATGAAACTTACTCATCAGTGTTTTTGCATATTTGAATCGACGCGTAAAAATTTAATAAAAATGTGTATATTAATTTATATATAACGATATAAAAGTTATGCACAAAAGATTAAAGATACCTAAGGGATTCTCTTAAGTAAAGTACATGTGCACGTTGAAAGTCAGTTTTAACTATTTTGTTGCAGTATTGTTATAAATGCTGTTATAGTGACAACCGGAACCTTTGAACCGTAATGAAAGCGGGAGCTATGGCGCCGTAAAATTTGATTCAACCCACCATTTCTTTAGAAATGCCTGTACCAAGTCAGGGCCATTGCGGTTTTCCCAGTTTTCCGGTTAGTGACTGATTTTGTCTGTTTGTCGATTTATGAGTTTTGACTTTCCGTTTGGAAGATTGCTCGATGTTCGGTAATTTTGTTATTACCCTTATTTATTCAACAGAAAAATTGGTATTTATTCATGCACTATCCAACACGATTTCTATATTACATGATGTTCGTGTCGCTTAACGACAGGTGGCACCAGTGTGACAGGAACCACTCGCCCTTCCGGAGCACCTGAGTTCACACCGGTTTTAGTTGGGTTTTGGTTTCTCAATATCTTTATTTTTGTTCTGAGTAATGTTTTCTATATTACTGTCATTTTTCTTTGGTCATTGTATTGTCTTTTCTTCGTCTAATGTTCTGATTTCCCCTTTCGTATCTGTAGGCTTTTGTTGTATCATTTTTACCATTTCTAGCCCTGTACGTTTACGTCAAATCACACGTGTTGTTATTATTTCTGGTATGATGTTATTTTGTACAGGAAACAATTTTAATTTCACAACTGATCAAATATATTTCCCAGATACAAAAGTCATTAATACTCAGTGTATGTAACCATCTGTGCTTAGATTCTATATACCATCAATCAATGCGGTTCATATCCCAGGGTGTATGGATTGAGTGTTTCGACGTCTATGTTATTGCAGGTTTCTTCAAGCAACATAGTTTGTGGCGACCCTTTGTCTTTCAGGGTAATATGATAATAATAATCAGAATGTTAAGATATCTAATATAAAACATATATCCTAAATGTACAGATAAGATAACTGTTTTTGTCTTTAATCTATTATCTAGCAACTGCTTTGAAAAATTGAATAAACAATATATTTGCCCTTTAGATAAAAATAAAAAGAAAGCAAAATGATGAGATAAGGCACCACATGTACAACACGGGAAAACATTATGCAAAATTGATGTTATTAAATAGGGGGAAATGGTGGGAAGACGTTTTAGTGGGGCTCGTGTTGCTCTGTATTTAGTGTTCTGTGTAATGTTTTCTTAATCATTGTTTGTTTTAGTGGGGCTCGTGTTGCTCGGTATTTAGTATTCTGTGTAATGTTTTCTTAATCATTGTTTGTTTTAGTGGGGCTCGTGTTGCTCTGTCTTTAGTGTTCTGTGTAATGTTTTCTTAATCATTGTTTGTTTTAGTGGGGCTCGTGTTGCTCTGTCTTTAGTGTTCTGTGTAGTGTTTTCTTAATCATTGTTTGGCCTTTTGTCCATTTTCGTTTGACCATTGTATTGTCTGTGCTTCTTCGAATTACTTCTGGTTACCTTTGATATCTTTAAACTGTTCTTACCTTGTTGCAGTAATGATATATATCAAGCATTCTACATGAACAATACTGAAATTCCCAAATTAGATAACCTACGGACTGTACTCAAATTAGTTATTGTTGGCAAATTAAAAATACACTTAACATGTATCCTAAATCACTGAAGAAAGTTCTAAATATGTTTTTTCTTGCAGGAAGTCCATTTTCATGCGTGGTCGACGAGATTGCAGGCAATTTTGTCACTGCCTTTGGTACTGGTTTGGTTGGTGGTATGAGTGGCCAAGATCAAACTTTTACAATCACTGCAAGGAAAGGAACCCTGAGTAAGTCAATAATAAAGTACTTTATTTATTATATATATATAATTAGAATTATCCGAATCATGTCCAATTAGGCTTTCTTGAAACATATACTATTTTATCTATAATCCAACCTACCATTGTTGAAGTCGGTAGGTGCTATTTTAGATGAGTAGGTACATTGTAGATATACCGTAGGCAAAAATCTTATTTTTGAGATAGGTATGTAGATAGTCAAAGTACTATTTTTCCAGTTGATAGTATAGGTAAATAGACAAAGTACTATTTTTCCATTGGCTAGGTAGATAGGCAAAGTACTATTTTTCAGTGGGTAGGTAGATAGGCAAAGTACTATTTTTCAGTGGGTAGGTAGATAGACAAAGTACTATTTTTCCATTGGCTAGGTAGATATGCAAAGTACTATTTTTCCATTGACTAGGTAGATAGGCAAAGTACAATTTTGCAGTGGGTAGGTAGATAGACAAAGTACTATTTTCCCATTGGCTAAGTAGATAGGCAAAGTACTATTTTTCAGTGGGTAGGTAGATAGACAAAGTACTATTTTCCCATTGGCTAGGTAGATAGTCAAAGTACTATTTTTCAGTGGGTAGGTAGATAGACAAAGTACTATTTGTCCATTGGCTAGGTAGATAGGCAAAGTACTATTTTTCAGTGGGTAGGTATATAGACAAAGTACTATTTTCCCATTGGCTAGGTATATAGTCAAAGTACTATTTTTCCATTGGCTAGGTAGATAGGCAAAGTACTATTTTTCAGTGGGTGGGTAGATAGACAAAGTACTATTTTCCCATTGGCTAGGTAGATAGGCAAAATACTATTTTCAATTGACTAGGTAGATAGGCAAAGTACTATTTTTCAGTGGGTAGGTATATAGACAAAGTACTATTTTTCCATTGGCTAGGTAGATAGACAAAGTACTATTTTTCAGTGGGTAGGTAGATAGACAAAGTACTATTTTCCCATTGGCTAGGTAGATAGTCAAAGTACTATTTTTCCATTGGCTAGGTAGATAGGCAAAGTACTATTTTTCAGTGGGTGGGTAGATAGACAAAGTACTATTTTCCCATTGGCTAGGTAAATAGGCAAAATACTATTTTCAATTGACTAGGTAGATAGGCAAAGTACTATTTTTCAGTAGGTATGTAGATAGACAAAGTACTATTTTTCAGTGGGTAGGTAGATAGGCAAAGTACTATTTTTCCATTGGCTAGGTAGATAGGCAAAGTACTATATTTCAATGGGTAGGTAGATAGACAAAGTACTATTTTTCCATTGGCTAGGTAGATAGCCAAAGTACTATTTTTCAGTGGGTAGGTAGATAGTAAGTCCTATTTTTCCATTGGCTAGGTAGATAGACAAAGTACTATTTTTCAGTGGGTAGGTAGATAGACAAAGTACTATTTTTCCATTGGCTAGGTAGATAGTCAAAGTACTATTTTTCCATTGGCTAGATAGATACGCAAAGTATTATTTTTCAGTGGGTAGGTAGATATGCACAGACTATATATAGTACTATTTTCAGTGAGTAGATATATTGGCAAAGTACTATTTTTCAGTGAGTAGGAAGATACGCAAAGTACTATTTTTCTTCCGTTCATCCATCGGACAAAAGCTTATTGCACACACAGAAAAAAATATTACTTCAATGTATTTATTTTCATGCTATGAATCTGACTGGTTTATCAGTCTTGTTATTAACTATTTTATAGGTGACATAGCTATCCAAATTGATGGACCAACAAAAACCGACTACAAACGTTCTGACCATGGCGACAGATGTGACGTCACATTCATGCCAATGACACCAGGAGCATACAATATCACCATTAAGTACAAAAATAAAGAAATTAAAGGCTCCCCTTTCGTATCCAAGGTGTCAGGTTAGTAAGTCGTTTCAGATTGTTTCATTGCTCGTGCTTTCATACCCAGCTTTTGTTTTTATATTGTATTACCAAATTTGCTCATCACGAATTAACCTTAGGGAAAGGAAGAAAGGCTTCGTAAACACAATACACAACACATATAATGGTTAAACATTTTGTAGGTGTATTCTTTGTTGTTCTTTTGTTCCTCAGTTAAACGTCATTTGCATTATAAGCTAGATAAAATTCGCTTCAAGCCAGGCTTAATTAGTCACATTATACACAAAGTAAGTTTGTCTTTTTTAATAAACATAATAATATATTTTTCTCGAAACTTGTAACTTTGCAAATTCTACTCCAGTCTTGTTAATATTGTCCTAACAATTTATTCATGGCGTTCAGCAAGTGGAACACCATCAATATAAATCATGTCTTGATTGTAATTATGCTGTGAACAGTTTCTTCCTCGTACGTTTATTGATACAAGACGGAAATATTGTAAATTCATTTCTGTTATTCTTACTTTAATATGAGTGAAAATGTTTTCGCATGATTTGAAAAATGTCAGGTTGTTGTTTGTTCATTAAATGTTGTCATGTTTATTCATTGTGAACCCATTTGACCTTTCAAACATGCTCCCTGTTTGGCAGTGCATGTAATGCTTTCCACGATTCATGATTCATTAGACATGTTCAAATCATATTGATGTGTAATCCTAATAAATTTGAACCTTTGTTATACAGTGAAACTTGTTTATATACCGAACACTGCATAACCCAAAGTTTTCAGTAAAATGTCGCTTCCAATTTGATTCGAAAACAATAAACTTTTACTAGAGTTATTTCCCTTTTGAACAGACAATAGATTCCCGATCCGTGCAAAAGCAATAATAGTCAAAACATTCAATTTGCACGAAATTTTCTTTATGATTTATAAACATTTAATTCTTTGTAAATAAGTAGATACGTTCTTTTCCCCAAAAAGAAAATTCACAAGTAGAGACAATATTTTAATTTGTAAGTTATATGTAAACTTGAATGTTGTCCGCCTGTATTCTGTTAGGGAATTAACTCTTCTAAAAATCGAAAATGTGACCATGGTCTGCTGATCAACATATGTGTTACTATCCTTAATTCAAAATTTTTATTTCCCAAAAATTGTTCATTAACTCAACTTTTGCGAGCCATGGTGTTGGAATAAAATGCTAATATCACTAGAGGTATTGAATTCAATGGAATATTTTGTTCCGAACGTACAATAAGGTCACAATAACCTACATAGTTCTGTATATACAGGCTTTAGTGTAAATGCTTTCCTGTTCTACATTTTGTACTATTAAAATAATTGGTGCTATCTATTCATAACCTTGTGTTTTCCATCAGTTTGTACAGGAGGTCTTTATCATAATGGTGTACTCCTTAAACCTGGTGAGTTTTACTAACACCTCATACTAAAGTACATTGACCTGAGGAAAGGCTGGATGCTGTTAAAAATAATAATTTTATCATTTAGTTTATCTTATTTTTATTCTACGCCATTAAAAAAATATTATTTATTGCCATTTAGTTTGTCTTTTTTTTCAATCTACAGCAAATATTGAAACCTGAAGAGGTTTAGTAGAATTACTTTACATAAAAAAGATTACATTCGGCTTACTATAATTACAGACAACGCGTTGTTATGTTCCTATTTACACGTCATATCAAGTGTTATTCTACTTGCGACTAATAATAAAATCCCAATATAAAATGCTATCTATTAAGACAGACAGACTGTTGTGGTATGCACTTTCAATTTCGATCAAGTGTCGTGAAACTTTGCTTCTGTATTTTAGTAACAGCTCAAATAAACGCTTGTAAGCTGCGATAATAGAGTGATGTATTGCCTTGTTTGCATATTATTCCAAGCAGACGATTATAGTGCACGAACTGTGTAAATTTTGTTATCTAAAGCACTGAAAGAACATAGTACACATGTAATGAGGTCAACGCAATTAAACTTTTCCACAGAATCAATGCACAAATTGGCATCACAATCGATAAAAGTACAAGTGCACTGTTTAAAGATCAGTATATGGCCTTTAATCGGTGTCTATGTCTTATAAAACTACACGCCTCGACAACAACAAAGCAAATAGAGTAGGTGGAAAGGTGAAAAATAAACTAAGATAGCATTCTACATTTTAGTTGCTAGAAAAAAGAAAAAAAACCAACTGAAAGGCAATTTTTCCTGAACAATAAAGAATCCTAATTTTTTGTATAAAACACAAACAATTATTAATACAATTACTAAAGATTAATAGATACTTTGCATATGTGTAAAATAAAACACCACACGACTATTTAAAAACTACAGATGAAACTGTTTTGAATCATTCATCGTCCAGCCTGTTAGACATGTTACTGCTATATATATATGTACTACATATTTTATATATCTATAATATAATACATTAAATTATTTATTTATTTATTTATTTATTAGAATTGTTTTAATTATTTAATAACAAAAATTCTATGTT
>MJUT01064201.1:201219-217222 GCA_002080005.1 Gigantidas platifrons
GTGTAAAATGGCAGTAAAAAAACTCAAAAAAAGTTTCACCGAAGTCTCATATTTGTAACAAAATTGTTTGCATGTTTACAACAAATCATGTTTAGAACTCGAAATTTACAATTTAAGACTACATTTCAATACAAGTGTAGTCAGTAACGCATGTAACCTCCACGCTTCCGGAAAAGTTCGTCAACACGTCGTCTTATGCTTTGAACAAGGTGACGTAAAGTTCTCAAGGTTATACTTTGCCATTCCTGGATCAAAGCATCACGCAATTCTTGTAAATTCTGACATGCTGGAACCCGATCATTGATTTTCGCCCAATATCATCCCATAAATGTTCAATAGGGTTCATATCCGGTGACATTGTTGCTCATGGAATACTGTCAATTGACTCCTGACCAAATAATCACTAACGATCCGTGCCCTGTGTGGTCTAGCATTATCGTCCGCGAATAGCGGTCTTGTTGCAAGACGATGATTGCCAAAATGAGGCACAACGATATCCCGGATGATATTGTCGCGATATGTTTTACCTGTCATGGTACCGTTCAGAACGTAGAGGTCCATTTTGAAGTCGAAAGAAAAACATCCTCACACAGTGACACCTCCGCCACCAAAAGCTATTGTCCCTAAGATGTGTTGTTCCCTATATGCTGTATTCTTGGGTCACCACACCCGCATGCGGCCATCAATATGGTGTAGAAGGAACCTACTCTCGTCTGACAAATGAACTCTACGCCATTGCCTCAAATTCCAATTACAATGGGCACGTGACCACTGGTGTCGAGCATGATGATGTCTTCGAGTCAACAAAGGTCTTTTGATTGGTCTTCGGGCTTTTAAACGTGCGCAATTGAGTCTGCGGCTAACAGTTCGTGCACTCACACGGCCATGAATCGCCCAATTGTCGCGTAATCGACGTGCAGTCGAAAATGAACGATGACGAGCTGATTGTGATAGTGTTCTGTCATCTCTGGGTGATGTTTTCTGTGGCCTACCAGAATGATCACGTTCTTTAACGATCCTTGCTTCTCTATGGCGCTTCAAAGGCCTGGATATAACACTGTGTGACACCCCAAACTGATCGGCAATTCTGCGCAGACTCAATCCTGTATTTCGCATGCCAATGACTTGTCATTTCTGTTCAAGTGTTAACTGACGTCTGGGCATCATTAAAATGTGAATATGAATGGCATACACCGACAACAACAGCACGAGAAACACGTTATGTTTAATTGCACGAAACTTGCCAGGCGAAATCTGATGAGTTGCATAGTAAAACCGGTGTTTCATACAAAAAGAAAATTAAATCGCTAGGTGAAAATTTACCTGTCGATTAAGAATAGATGAAAGAATAATATGGTAACAAAAAAAACAAACAAATTTAATTTTAAAACAAGAAATATAAGCAAAATGATATAGGTGTTCCTTCACTTTTGGCGAGGTGTTATAGAACAAACATTTAAGTTAATTATGTTTCCATACTTATTAGGGGCTATCGTGGTCGTGTGGTAGTTGGATTTACAACTACCTGTGTAATTAGTGCATATCACCACTAACGTTGTGAGTTCGAACCCCGTTCATGGAGAGGTGTACTCGACATAACATTATGTGATAAAGTTTGTCAGTGATTTGGGGGAGGTCGGTGGTTTTCGTCGGTTACTCCGGTTTCCTCCACCAATAATACTGACCGCCACGATATAACTGACATATTGTTGAAAGTGGCGTTAAAGACAATAACCCTAACAGACACTTCAATAAAAAGTGGCCGGGTAAAACTAAATTCGTGGGCCTAAACGTGCCGTCTTATTGAAATGATGCCATTATGGAAGTGCTTCCACATGTGAGTATAATGCCAATGTTCACTTATAACAGGGCGAACAGCGTTATTATACAAAACGCTATAACCGTGAAAAGAAATGTTAAATGTGAAGTTCAATGTTTTGTGATAACAGTATCTACATCTACCTGTGTGCCATCAATGTATTGTTGAAAGTAGTGATAAATAGCCATAGATAGTATTATATTATGATTATTTCAACATGAATCGACTATGCAATCAGTATCTATCACCACTATAGTTGTCAGTTCGCTTCTCGCCTATGTTGAGGTGTACTCGATGTAACAATATGTCATTTACTTTATCAGTGACATGCGTCAGATCGTTTGTTTTCTTCAGGTATTCTGATTTCTTCCACCAATAAAACTGACCGTCAAGATATAACTGAAAGAGGTATTCACAGTGGTGTTAAGCGACCATAGTATAACAAATGAATTCAAGATGCAAAACTTTTTTACAGAATTGAAAACCATTCTAATAAATGCCAAGGGAGATAACTCTATTTGATCTATGGAACACAGATTATATTTATGAAATTGTGTAATAAAATTTTAGATACATGTCCTTTTCATTTCAAACAGGTAGTCCATTCTTGCTTAATGTTGGTGGTGAACCATCTGGTCGTATTAGAGAGACTTTAGACAAAGAAATGGTACAGGCAGAACCAGTAAAGAAAGGCACTAAATGTGAATTCCTGCTCAAAATTCCAGGTAATATTAATTAACAAATATTGAAAGTTGGAAAAGGTGCAAATTGTAGACAGGTGCCTCTATATAAAGATTCAAAGTGCATGACCTATTCGCACATGGTGGAAAATAAGACTATCCTCTATGCAAACAGTGATTTTTTCTTGTAAATGGGTCAAGTGGCCTTTAGAGTCGCTTTGACTGTTGATTCAGAGCAAAAACGTAGCTTAAAGGTGGAATTTGAGTGAGAGATATTTTGTTTTAATTTCAACCGATTTGTTGAGTATAATATCGGGCCTTGGCCATTATTGTGGTTTGTGTCATTAATGGTGTCCTTCTGATATCCATACTATAAACACGTCGACATTCGATTTACTCTTAACTCTTTACTCTTACCATTTCTTGCTCCAAATATTTTTGACGCTGGTCGTACTTAATAGAGACTTTTCTAGAAACGTTTTTTTATTTCGGTACAACTTAGAGGGTGCAATAATTTTCTAGCATAACACTAGATTAAAATGGACTCTTTTATATTGTTTGTTTTTTCAGCTTTGCTTGCATTTTTAAATTTTCTAAAAATATTTCAGAATATTCCAAATGCATTTTTATCTTTGTTTAGGAACTAATCCATTTGACATGGAGGCATCAGTGACAGACCCACAAGGAACAACTGAATTGTGTGAGATTATCGATGAAGATGACTTTCACTACAGAATGAACTTCACACCCCACAAAGATGGAATACATACACTCAGTATTAAGCACAAAGCACTTCATATTTCAGGTTTGAAAGTATTTTCATTTCTCTGATAATATTTTATAGGGAACTTCCATCTGCAGATGCAAACAGTTGTTCACCACTTAAATAAGTTCTCACTTGCTGAACTTTCGCAATGTTCCTATAATTACCGAGTTAATTGTAGAGCACATAAATAGTTTTATAATTTAATAGGTTACATATTGTAAATTTAGTGGGTCGTGTTTAAGAAGTAATTCGGATGGGGATTCGATTACGTTATCGTTTCCTGTTGTAAACATGTATTGACAACTTTCAGCATTGGGGTATTTCTAATAAACTTTAGTGAAAACAAATTTAGCGAAGATTTTAACCTCGCTAACATTTCTACCCATACAGTACATCAATACTGCCAACAAGTAGGTGTGAGAAATATACTATCAGAGATGTAATTAAATACTGCCAACAAGTAGGTGTTGGAAATATGATCAAAGATGTAATTAAATGCGTAGAATGTAATGAATAAAACAACAATTAATAAACCGATCTATTATATTTAAATCTCAGTGATAGCTTTCTCTTGGTGTAACTTGCTTTTTCAAATACAATGTCTGTTGCACAACAATAAGAATTGTATTGTCAAGTATACATGTACGTAAATTATGTCAGCTTTTTACATTTTGAATGGTCTTTGTGTCTGTGAATGTGATGGTACGATATTTGAATTTATATCTGCATTTACAATAATGTCTATCCTCACTGGAAGCTGTAAGTTTGATTTCCGCTAATATGAACGTGTGTTTGAAACAACCATGTCATCAAATTTGTCTGTACCTTACGGCAGGTACGTGGTCTTCTCCGGTTGTTAGGCTTGTCAATCTATTTTGAAATTGAAGTATCACTGAATATGTCAGCTTATTGTTTAAAAGGCAATGAAAATATTACTTTTATTGTTGAGGAATTTTAGAGGCAGAAAAGACAAAATGATGTCAATATCAAGGTTCTTTCTCTTGTTATTTTTTTTTATCATTTCTGTTTATGGTTAGAAAATTATTTATCGCGAGATACATTTAATTGCATATTTATTATTTGAAAAAATATAGCATTTATGACATTAAAGTATTTCATTTTTGTACATATTTCGTCATTAATAAACGTTAGAGAAAACAAAAGGGGTAATCAAGAATGGACAATACAGAGACACAGGCAACATTTGGCACAGGAAACATAACGAAGACAAAAAAAACACACAGAACACATAAAACTAAAAAGATGAACAACATGGCCATCACCAACACAGAACAAGTTTTCATCTTTGCTGTATTTGCTACAGGATAAACGATCAGTAATGACCTTCATGGACTATCAGTTAAAATATTTTATTTAGAATCGCATACATTCCAGAAGATGGATAACACCTTCACTTACTGAATTATTGGCTGAAAATGATAAACGATGCAACTAACTTGAAAACCTGTTCCACTTTGTTTCATTATTGAATTTGAAATGCATAGAACCTAAATCCAAAACTAATGCTTGTTTGTATATCAACTCGTCAAAATTATTCTAAAATCGTTTCAATTAAATGTTTTGTTATCCTCAAATCTGTTTAATATACAAAGCTTGGATGTTTCTCACCAGAACAAACATATTTGTTTTCCAGGATCTCCATTCCAGTATTCAGTTGGGCAGCTCTCGTCTGGAGGATACCATAAAGTACAGGTTGGAGGACCTGGTGTCGAGAAGGGAGAAGTTGGAAAAGAAAGTAAGTGTAGTCAAACCTCATTATCTCCAAGTTGTTTCATTGCTATCATATAAATTTCGTAGACGTTTTTATCTAAATTTAGGCAACTAAATTAGAGATCTACGTTTTAATTACTATCACTGGGGGCGATACTTCTACTAAGGTAATAAATATTAGCACTAATGCTTTCTTTCCTCGTGTATAGTGCATATCACTACTAACGTTGTGAGTTCGAATCCCGCCCAGGAGAGGCATACTCGATACAGCATTAAATGATAAAGTTTGTCAGTGACTTCCGACAGGTCAGTGGTTTCCTCCTGGTCATCTGGTTTCCTCCACCAATAACACTGACCGCCACGATATAACTGAAATAGTGTTGAAAGTGACGTTAAAGCACCATCAGCCAGTCCTCATGTATATGCGACCTTAGCCGATGTTTGGGTATCCAGTTTAGATTCTTTGTCTATCCAGTCTTTTGACCGTCAACGTACCTGGTGAAGCTTATAGGAACGTGCCCTGTGTATTAACGTATTATATCTACATGTTTTATTAGTACAGAGATAGATATCTAGTGCACTTGTATAGGTATCTTCGATATTAATTATGAGACTTAACTACATCGGTTGTGAAATTGTTACTGTGCTCGTCTAGTATGACGAGTTATTGGTTTGATCTCCGGGAAAACACTTGACATGACCGTAACATTTCAATCAGAGAGGCGAGTTGGGCCGCCAATAAAATTAGTTTAACCCCACCACTTTCTATTGAAGTGCCTGTACCATGCCAGGAAATGTGTAATGGTATCCATTTTACTACTTTCTGCTATTTTTCTATTGGATTTTATTTTCAAAGACTCAATTTGGTATCTATTGCTCCTCCGTTACACTCTTTTACGTGAAAATCAAAACTGTTATTGAATTAACAGTGTTGTGTACAAAATGTACTAAACAAATTACATTATTTTTTAGACCATTTTAATATCTACACCAGAGAAGCTGGAGCTGGAAATCTGTCATTAGGAATTGAAGGTCCATCTAATGCTAAGATTATTTTGGAACAGAGACCTAATGGATTCTTAGGTGTTTCATATAAAGTGTCAAAACCAGGTAAGATAAAGGTGTTGATTTCACACTTGAAGTGCCTGTACCTAGCTTTGAAAGTAAGAGCCCATGTATATGTGTATCAAAGTAAGAGCCCATGTGTATGTGTATCAAAGTAAGAGCCCGTGTGTATGTGTATCAAAGTAAGAGCACATGTGTATGTGTATCAAAGTAAGAGCCCATGTGTATGTGTATCAAAGTAAGAGCCCATGTGTATGTGTATCAAAGTAAGAGCCCATGTGTATGTGTATCAAAGTAAGAGCCCATGTGTATGTGTATCAAACGTATATAGTTTGCCTCTGCCTATGATTTTTCGATTGGCTTTTGGAACTGTGTCGGTAGTGTTTTTTTCCTCCATGTTATTTCCCCATAAAGTCATGATACAGTTGGATATAGGAAAATATTGTTTTAATGTCCTGTGTCCTTTAATTTTCAAAATAGCTAAAGATAGAACTGATAATACAGAATTTTTAATAAAAGTTTTTCATAGTTCGGTACAAATATTTCCTAATTAATATTTAACAAATATTTTTTAAGTATTTTTGTTCTACCTTTACAGGAATGTACGGAATTCACGTTAAATTCAACGATGAACACATTCCTAATTCTCCATACATGGTCAACATAGCGCCAGACAGTGGTATAGCTAGAACAGTTACAGTACATGCTCTTAAAGACAGAGGATTGGCGGTAATCTTAACATATATTCAAAAGAAAATAGATTTTAACGTTTTAGTTTTGTAGTATTCGTGTTTATACTTGAAAAAATTAAAAAGGAGTATCACAAAACATCTCTAGTAGAAAACCTGTCATCATATCTTATTTTTAATTTAACTTTCTTTAATAACTCTTAAATTTTAATTTAAAAAACAACACTTAAAAGTGAATCTCTCGTGTAAGAAAAGTTATTTCATGGAAATTCAATAATTCCAAAATCTATTTTCATGTTAATAAAAAGATATAAAAAAACAGGTTGTAGTTTTCTATTAGTATTACATCTATTAGTATTACTTCTACTATAATATTTCATAGGTTGACAAGGCTGCGACTTTTACAGTTTCATACAATGGCGCAAAAGGTCGTCTGCACGCATACCTGCGTTGCCCATCTGGCGGTCATGAGGACTGTTTCTGTCAAGAAATGGATGACGGGATATACGCGATCAGATATATTCCAAAGGAAAATGGTGTACATTACATTGACATAAAATTAGATGATCACCATATTCCGGACAGTCCTTTTGCCGTCATGGTGGGTTCAGCTGCAGCTGATCCTGCTATGGTTCACGCTCATGGTGAGGGTCTAGAAACTGGTAAAGTTGGTAAGTATACAAGTTATCTTTATATGTTATAAATCTCCGTTTTACAATCTGTTCACTATCTAGTTGTTACTAGTCAGTTACACATCCATACGGGGGCATCTTACCTTGTAGATTCTCTATTTGATCTATATGTTTGGTACCATCAAAATATAAATGGCAATTTGCAGACAAAACGTCCAATATAGTGTAATATTTTTCATTTATTTTTGCGCTCAATTTTTCAGACCTATTGGTTATGACGACTATTTTAAGTTCAATTATTGCCTATAAAACCTTGATACAATCATAGTATTTTTCTTTTATAAAGAAAATGGCCGCCAGTTTCCCCTGTAATATTTGTCATTATTTCCCGTTTAATTGCCTATTCAAAACTATATTTGTTCCACAACTTTTGAAAATAAGATACTAGTAGTGCTAACTAAGAATCTATTTGATATGAAGTTTCCTCATTTTTTTTTACAGTCAGTGCCTATTTATAAGACTTATGGTAGTGTAACTGACAAGTGTAAGGGGATCGTAACCGAGGGACATTTGCAAATTCAATATGTCCCCAAAGTACTATTCCCTTAAGCAGCTAGTTCAACAGTGTATTGTGTTGTTAAGATGTAAAAATGTATATACATGTATGTAAAGATGTACTTATATAATGATGTAAATATATATTCATACAAAGATGTATTTATATGTAATTTGGTAGAGATGTAGATACATGCATGTCCAATGTCAATTTTGTTTATTCAAAAGTTTTCAAAAAAAAACCACTTTAAAAGTCAAATTAATATTGAAAATAGAAAATGCAAATATTATTTGCCATTTTTTAAATTGGTTATTACTGCATGGGTGTTAAACATGTATCTCAGTCAGCATTTCCCTGTAGTAATGTAATCATAGATCCGTTTTCATTATTTTCTGTTATTTAAACATGTATCTCAGTCAGCATTTCCCTGTAGTAATGTAATTATAGATCCATTTTCATTATTTTCTGTTACTTAAACATGTATCTCAGTCAGCATTTCCCTGTAGTAATGTAATTATAGATCCGTTTTCATTATTTTTTGTTATTTAATGTTTTGAAATATGAAAAATCCATGTATGAAATCTTTGCAGTTAAAAAGATGCTCCTGTTGATAATAACGATCAGTGCACTCATCCGCAGATTTACAATTTCAAGATGTCCGCACAAAGATCTGAATGTTCACGGTGTTCACATGATGACCTGAACGTTCAGAATGTTCGGACTTACTACTTACTCTCTATATTACCATTCAGTTACACTATATTTTTTTAATGTCTACACAACATTGATCTCAAAACATTTCAACATACATGGCTTTTACAAAATCGTATTTGTCCGTCGTCTGCATATAATAAGTTATTCAATAAGTTCAAATGTATTTAATAAAACATGACACCAGTATCATTCACTTGTTACTCGGGGCCATCATAGCAGCGATCATTTGGTAGTTTGTTTTACTTCAACGTATGAAATTATGAACTTTCTTCCAGAGTTATTGTTCCTTGCTCTCACACCAACCTTTATCAATGTCTCACCCTTATAATTCAAATTTCCGCGCAAGAATATCGATATAAATCAGAACGGAAATAAACAAAATATTGGCCAGATAATATTCCTTTCCGACTATGTGATGACTTAGAATATTATAAATTTGAGTCGTGCATGGTAACGAATAATTAAGGGAAACGATCTGAAAATTATTGAAATCCGAGATAACAGAAAAAAATAACGTTTGTTGTGCATATTATCAAATATAAATTGTTAGTAGATAGATACATACTATTAAGGCATATGCCATTTTTGCATGTCTTTAAATATAGTAAGAACACATTTATGTATCTATTAAAGCTTAAAAAAAAATACCTTTTTGTGTATGACATCCAAGTTGTTAGGAGAAATTGCTATTTATGTATCTCATTAAAGTTGAACAAATTCAAACAGTAGTCTGTGTGTCATTTAAGGTGGTAAGAACAAGTTTGTGGTCAGAACAGCCGGTGCAGGGTCTGGATTCCTTGCCTTAAACATCGACGGTCCATCCAAGGTAGCCCTGAGTTGTAAAGAGGTTGACGAAGGATACGAGTTTAGCTATACTCCTTTCAGTGCTGGAAAATACCTCATTGCAATTAAATACGGAAATATCAATATTGCAGGAAGTCCATACGTAGCTGAAATTACAGGTATTAATTTAAATATTGATTACATTTTTATTTTGTTGCTTTTGATGATGTTTGACTATAATATACCTTCAGTATATATATTTACATATATTTGCAGCATATGTTTTTCATTTTTGAAGAAGCGATTTGTTTTTTATGGTACACCTATTTTGTTTTAAACATTTTAATACATATACTATTATAGATATACAGGTACATATATTATGGTAAGTAAATTATAATAGAGCAAGAAAATATATGATTTAAAATAAAACGACTTATGGGATGGGTGTACTAGTAATGGGACGACCTAAATTTAGGCCGTCCTAGTAAAGTCTTATTTCTTGTGATATCATAGTTAAGAGAAGCTGCTATTAGAGTTCTTCTAGCTATGTCCTACTTTTGGAAAAGTCATATTCATAGGATATCCTAGTAATGTCATAAAAATGGGCTGTCCTAGTTATCTCGTCCATTGTTTTTGGATGTTCTACAAAAAAGTTTGGATGGTCTACAAAAAAGTTTGGATGTTCTACAAAAAAGTGCCGTGGGTTTGGAATGTCGAAATAATGGCAATTCGTAGAATTGAAAGGTCATACGAGTTTTTCACTTAATATATGTAAAATTGTCAACGATTTTCCCTATTTTTCCTACATTGAATGCAACCTAAGCCATTCATAAAGTGACGTACCGATATTTGTCAGTAGGAAAATCTAATACGAAATAAGTAGCAGAAACGTCTGACTTCTTTCATTTAAATAATTAATTTTACATCAATGGACAGGTGTTTTCTTTCTTTTAATTCATATTCATAATTATGTTCATATGTTCTGTTTGTTATGATAAAGATCTTCAAACTATTAAAGTGTTAGGGAAATCGTTGTGTAAATATTATAATTTATCTATCATTATGTACGTTTTCCTTTGAAATTAACGAAAGTAACCTGTCTGATACAAGGTGTCTGATACAAGATGTTGTATCACCACACTGTTGTGATAAAAGAATGGCACGACGTTACACGAGACGTTCTCTGCCGAACTCCTTTGTCATGACGTCATTTCATTGGAATCCGGCGAAAAACACATCAATGTAGGCAACGTAGAGACATATTATCAATATTCCCGGCAACTGTAAGGTCAACATTTCTTTTTTAAAAGCGTTGTCGGATTGTACAGTGACAATGAAAGTGATTGAACAGTAATTCGACATTGGTGAAAGAACGTCAACAAATAACGTGATGTCATTCACAAAAAGTAGTCTTTCTGCGAGTATTGTAAAAAAGGGTTGTAAATATTAATTCGATCCTTGTTATTTGTTTAAAATTTGTTTTATTGAAATGTTAGATAAACTTATCACATAAATAGTGTGTTGGTACAAGATTATGTATCAGGTCTTGCCTGTTGCGTGAGCTAACCGCATCACAACTCGTCGCTATCGCGACTCGTAGTGATACTGGTTCACACAAAAGGCTCGACCTGATACATATCTTGTACCACCACACTATATATGTAATGGGTATATATTAATTTAGGTATTTTCACATTATCACGTCTGTTTAATGCCCAACTAACTACACTGAATTTTCCTTTAGCAAATCATCAATATTTAAATTGGGGTAGTGACATTTGAACCTTATAGCCTCCCGTTCATTTTTTATGAAATGAATCTTACAAATCGAGTCTAGTCCTGTATTTGGAAGAAGAATCTGTTACTATCAATAATAAATACCTGTACGTTGTCTTAGTTAATATAGTAGATTCGAATACTTCGTCTTAACACATGGTCGGGACAGGCTTTAAAATGGTTACTTCTGTCGTAAACACACGGCATGAATGAATGAACACTGGTCAGCTCGGAGGCGGGATAATGTGTCAGAATGGAGCGACTTTTCTACATACGGACTGTGTAAGTGAGTTGACACAATAGAAATGCAGCTAAGTATCTGTGTCTAGCTGGTATCATCATCATTATCTCATCAAACTATAAACCGCCATGATACAGCCGTAGAATTTCTCACTTGGCGTTAAATAGCAATCATTCACTCAATCAATAATCATATTATTCTTATAACAGTCGCTGGTGGTGCAGGTAGGCAGAGAGGGTTTTCTATCCCTTGTTTAAGTGATGATGAAGGATTTGTAAGAGTTGGTAAGAATGGAAAGAAAAAGTGTGCAAAAATGCACGATTTTTTGGCCATTTGAACCGCACATTTCATTACAAGTTTGCTTTTTTGACAGAATGTTGCTTCTCTAGTAATGACATTTTGTGCTCATTTTGTGACACGAGTTATAGTTATGCTATCGAAAAGAAAAAACTTACTTAAATTCAAATTTCATTCATCACTTAAGCAAAGTTTTCCCCCTTTTTAGTGATCCTGAGTCAAGAAAAGCTTGTGCTTTCTTTGGTCCTGTCAATCGTTAGAATTGTTAGTGTTAGAATACGTTTTTATGTACCTTTTTAAAAATTAATATATGTCAACAAACAATGTTTAGCAGCTATTTAGTAATTAGTATATTTGCATTTATACCCAAACCTTTGGTATAGATAAAGTGAACAACAACATACTTTACAGTCAGTCATACGATGTTTCTTGGATAAAACGAAATAAAATATTATTCATTTATTATGCTAATATTAGGAATGGATTGTCGACATAGCGATTCTCTGTTTCTGTCTTGTTCTAAAATTAGATTTTATCATGTATTTGAAAAGTAAAGGTTGTTGATTATAATGTCACTGTATATCTATATTGGATATGGGTAAGTAAATAAATATACTTTTGATGTCTTATATTTAACATTATTACAATTATGCGATGCAATCCGGTGATGGTCACATGATAATAGTAAGACGCTCAAAAGAATAATCTGGAAATATTGTCGGATTTTTTCTACAAGTAGTTAAAAGTATATATTCATATATGCATATCCAATATATGTATTTGGTGACCTTGACATTGCATGATTATTTCAGATATACGAGTGAATTTCTGCTTTATCAGGAAACTGCTGTCCTATTTCATTGTTATGATATGCTTTTTATTCTTATTTTTCCCCAGCTGGTTCTGGTAAGGTACACACATTTTAAAATTTTGCTGCAGGACATGAAATCTAATGATGCATAATGCATAATTTAAAAAAACATAATAGCAATCGCTGGCTTGAGGAACGCCCTGACTGTTATAAAACAGTCAAACATGTCTAAATCGAACCATCTTGGGATAAACTTCTTTGTTCAGAATAAACAGATGTTCGGTTTACACAGGTTAAATTAACAAAGATTTCCTTCATTGGAATTTTATTTTAAGTTGGGATTCTACAATATACCGGTTTATTCAAAGTTTTGGAATATAAAATTTGAATTTTAACACCTAATGCAACCTAATCCTATTAATATCGTATGTTAAATATACTATGCTCTTTTTACATTATAAACAACTGGATTTAACCTCACGTCCATGTGAACTTTATATCAACCAATGAAAAGGCCGTTGTCAAAATCTTGTCGGCGTTTTCGGTTACACTAGGTAAAGGAAATTCTGAAGAGAATTGGAACAGATTTTCTAAAGCTCACGGTTATATGGTTAAACTAGTTGTTTTATATATTAATAGAGCGTGGCATATATAGTATGATCTTAATCGGATACCATCACAACGTTAATCTATTTATAGATTGCTCAAGCCAGGGATAAAATCATTATCTATGTTTTTATACGAATGTATTAAAGATTGAACGGTCTTAGTGCAGACGGATTGAAACATATATATTGATAAAATACGTAACAGCTCGCTGGATTATATTTATAATCATTATATTAAATGATTAAATTAAACTATATGCATAATGCGAGATAACGATACTGACATGCGCAGTGGTCTTTCTGTGATTTAGTGTAATAAGACGTGCAATTGTCTTTCTGTGGATTAGTGCAAGAAAAAAGCAATCGTCTGAGCTGAACGCAATCGTAGACATAATGTCTTGTAAAAATTATGCAATAATTTTGTAAGCATAACTTCAGCTGAATAATACATTTAGTGCCAACATAACTATTACAAATTAAAACAAATAACTGCAAAGCAGGCTACGCTTTAACTAATTGTTTCATGTTCTGGATTAAAAGTGGAGTGTTATTTTAAAACAAGAAATGACACTTTACAGTTTATATATGATAACTGCTTGTAGTATTAACAATAGAGTAAGTTGTACAATCTTTATCCAATAGACCACTTACACATTCTGGTTTGATTCTAAAATTACACACTTTTACAAGAGTTATGTCCCTTTATTTTGCGGTGAACATGTTCTTGGTCAATGAAGAACTATGGTGAAATGATTCAATTTGCATCTTATTTACTGGTAATCTGTAAAAATTTAAATATTGTATCTACCTGAATTTTCTTTGTGTGGTGAAATTCTCACTTAACTGTTTACAAAGAACAAAATTTTACAGATTATGAGAAAATTGCTGCAAATTGAATTATTGACTATAGCTCTTGCATTGATCAGAGCCATAGTGGCCGTCTATATAATTGTAAAAATATATAATTTTAGATTCAAATCTTACATGTGAGAATGGTTTATTGTCTTAATTAACCAAATATTTAATATTTGTTTTCATTTATTTCAAACATGTACGCCTTACTTACGGGAAGAAAAAAGCCTATTTGAAAATATATACCTTCAGTTTCAATGTTTTATAATTATAATTTCGTATTCTTTCTTTTTCATACGACAGGTATTTTTTAATTTTCTTCAACATGTAAAACAAAAACGCTAGATCATAACACACCTGAAACAATTTGACGTCATAAAAAGTCTAGAGTTGTTTCGGCAGGTTTTCGACAATTTCATCTGGTTACGATACAAACGTTATAAATAGACTCATTATTAAATTATATAGATATTAATATTTAAAAAAGCATATTTAGCGCAAATTATAGCAATATTATACATTTAATTTCATAATTATTAATACAGATTAAAATGATTGAAATCATTTATATTCTTTATTATTATTTTTTTCACTTGTATGTCCTATTCTAGGACTTAGTACAATGCATACATCTTGCTAGCATTAGATTGTGCTTCTAGTTGCTTATAGTCAGCTTTTTGAAATCTGTTACGAGTCTCAGGCATATTTAATGAGGATGTTCAGAGCCTTTATGAAAAACTGCTCATGGTGTAATAGAATGTACCAAGTATATATGATAAAAAGATCATAACATGGCCTTTTCATATCAGGTCTTTGATCAACCCTAGACACTGATATATCAGTCAGAAACCAGGCTCGAGTGCTGAATGAGGGATCTGATATGAAACAGGTCATGTTATGATCTTTTTATCATATACCTGGCACAAGAAGACATTTCCGGAAATTAACGAATATTACAATGTGATACCGTTTACGGAAAGGGATATGATATATTCTGGAACAATGTGATATATTTGTTTTTATCAGTCTGCTAAGGTAATTGCGGGAAGGTGTCTAATACATTTCACAAGAGTTTAACTTTTATATCACATGGTAATGAAAATGCGTTATCAACTATAATTATATGACATAGTCACGTTATCTATGGTATAACATGTAAATGTAATGAATAGTCTACAAAACTCATCTGAACATCCTCTTTAGAAAGTCTTTGCTTCTTTTCAATACACCGACATGCATTGATTCATGTGCCGTAGAAACTTTATTTCAAGAAAATAAAATAGAAAATGTGCTTTGTATTTTATTCACCATGAAGACATTTGCTCAGAGTTGACATTTGCTCATAAAATTAATTTCTATATCATCAACACATTTTCACTGCTCATTTTTTTTCACGATTTTTGTGACTTCTAATGAAGTGTTGCATTTTGAACATTGAATGAAACATATATTTCAGTATAATGATTCTGAAATTTTAAAGAAAATTTACATTCATAGTGAATTAAATGATTAAATGAAAACTGTGGCTTAATATTTACATTACTTCACAAAGCGCTATTGCAGCATTGATTTATATAATACATTTTTTTTTGTATTAATGTCAGGGCGTTCGTTATTTTATTATTACATTTGTATCAGTGAACTTTTATAAACTGGAAAGTTGAAAAACAATTTCTAGACAGTAAGCGCCATTTCCCAAATAAAATCTGACCGAAAATGTAGATTTTTGAGGATTATTTTAACAACATTTTATCGAGGGAAGAGGAGACAATGTTCTTGTCTTAGAAATTTAATTTGTACCTTTTGAAGATTATATTTTTTTCATAGAAGATAAAAAAAAAACACAAAAAAAACACAAAAATCGAGAATTTTTTTTAATTTCGTTTATTATTTTGTTCTGACATTTCACTTGATACCACCCAATATTCTATCTTTCTTTTTTAAAACGCAGTCTGTATTTGATATATACATTTTATGTCT
>MJUT01064201.1:240826-253096 GCA_002080005.1 Gigantidas platifrons
GGTTAATGTAGTATATCGTCACTGTAGCGAACATCTGTGATCATCCCAGGTATTTTAATAGATTGAGCTTGGTTAATGTAGTATATCGTCACTGTAGCGAACATCTGTGATCATCCCAGGTATTGTAATAGATTGAGCTTGGTTAATGTATTATATCGTCACTGTAGGGAACACCTGTGATCATCCCAGGTATTTTAATAGATTGAGCTTGGTTAATGTATTATATCGTCACTGTAGCGAACACCTGTGATCATCCCAGGTATTTTGGTAGATTGAGCTTGGTTAATGTAGTATATCGTCACTATAGCGAACACCTGTGATCATCCCAGGTATTTTGGTAGATTGAGCTTGGTTAATGTAGTATATCGTCACTGTAGCGAACATCTGTGATCATCCCAGGTATTTTAATAGATTGAGCTTGGTTAATGTAGTATATCGTCACTGTAGCGAACATCTGTGATCATCCCAGGTATTTTAATAGATTGAGCTTGGTTAATGTATTATATCGTCACTGTAGGGAACACCTGTGCTCATTCCAGGTATTTTGGTTGGGTCCGTGTTGCTCATCTGTTTTCTCAGTTGTGTTGTTTTCATTTTGTTTGTCTTCGTCTTGTGTACCTAATGTTGCCAGTGTCTCTGGGTTGCCCTTTCTTGATTGTCACTTCGGTTAGTTTTCTCTAACGTTTATTTCAACTATATCGAGACTACAAGACGCAATGGGGAGTGGAACGCCTTGGTAAGTAGATCACTTACCTGTACGCTGACTCAATTTTTAAGATAGTGTTCATATAAAGTATATTTATATTTATATTCAGCTACTGGTTGAAAGTATGCCAAGTTAATTGTTTGTACATATAAAAACAGAAAATATTACTTTCTTTCTACAGCAATGGCGACACAGACGTCTGCTCTGGAAATGGGAAATGCGAATGTGGGAAGTGTAAATGTGTGAGTTGTCTCCCTTTACTATGTTTTTGGTGCTTTTCTATGTAAACATCTACGCAAGAAACTTTAATATATACAAGAAGAACATGCTATGTTTACTAAAGCTAAAGATAATTAAGTAATTGAGTTATGTAAATAAAAAGATTTCTGTACTTTTATTTTTATTTTACATTGAACCAATCCTGCTCACAACTGAATATACATGCATGTTATAAAAAGAACTTGCATTTAAAATTGAGTGAAGCAGTTTTAAATTTTATCACCGAATTTACCATTAATATAATATACAGAGTATACGGTACTATTGATAAATTTGAGTGTCGTTTTATTTCATTTCGCATTTTTTTGTAGAAAAATCTGTATTTTGGAGAATTTTGTGAATGTTCTGACCAGACATGTCCAAGATTTAAAGGCTTTTTGTGTGGGGGTTAGTATGTTGTCTTTTAATAACTTTTTAAATGCGTTTCATGAGATGGTCGCCCATCGCCATATTTTTTTTCTTCATCTTCTTAGAATCAGTGCCACTGAATTGGTAGACTACTGAAAGTACATGGAGTGTAATTCTTTGTACATGTACAATTTGTCTTTACATTGTTTGGTTATTCTAGATTACTTGTTTAAACATATTTAACTTATTAGACTACCAACATCTCACCTTTTCCCATCTTTTGACAAAGGTCATACCTGATGAAGGTTAGTACAGACACACTTGTTGGTACTTAATTGGATATTTATGTTTTTATTACTATCACCACTTAATGTTTGTGAATTCGATTCTTGTCCGTGACTAGGTGTACCCTATACCCACCAGATCAGTATGATTCCCCCAGTCACCACGATATAACTACATCTTTGATATTGCTGAAAGTGGTGTTACGTACTCATTACACTACCTCAACATTAGCTGTCGCGAAAGGGGCGTATACGGGTGTGACGAATCAGACACACAACTCAATGATTGAACAGGACGCAAATGAGTGCTTCGACATAATAGAATCCAAAGTTCCTTTCACATGAACGACAATCTCTATAAACTTGTCAAGAGTTGTCGTTGTTGGTCCATCGGAAAGCAGGAATTACTTGTGACAGCATAAACACCTGTCAATATACCCATCCAAACGTAAACTTTTGACTATTTGATCTTGTAAATGAATGTTGCTCTAATCCAACCCGATCACTTTACGTTAAACATCAATCAATTAATTATTTTTTAGGACCCAGCAGAGGCAAATGTGCATGTGGTAAATGTGAATGTGCTGACGGCCATACTGGAAATAACTGTGGCTGTCCTACGACAAATACTACTTGTCTAGCTTCAGATGGTGTGAGTTCCTGATTGGTTTATGTTTTAAATTATCTATATGTTGGTCTGTGGTCTTATTTATAGTGTTTATAAGCCGATACACTAAACAGTTTCTTCATGTAATATTCTGTTTAAATGACACTTGTTTGTTCGAAGTCTAATGAACAGATAATTTTACTTCGAAGTACTTTGAATTCCTTTACATTCGTTGATACCAGTTTTCGTGGTTTGTGTAAATATTGTATTTTCGTGGATACGTTAATTGGTGGATACGTTAATTCGTGGATCCCCTGTTGTAGTCAATACATATAAATAGATGATGAATTCTTAATTTCATGGTTTGATACTATCCACAATATCAACGACAATTTGTATAACACTACAAATATGCCATTATTAAAATATGCTTACGTTAGCTACTTCGGACAGGTCAAATTCTTAGTTCGAGATATCGAAGGAATACAGTTGTTTAAGAATACTCTTCTTCGAGATAATAAGGTTCGACTGTATCTATTCGAATTTATCTTAATATCAACAGCATCCACTGAATGAAATACACTTTTAGCACATTGCAATATTTATTATCTATATCTCGGTTCATATATTGGCTTATTCCTTATGTATTCTCAGGTTGCAAGAAATATCCAGCAAACACTTCAAATGAAAGCCAGGTAATAAATATAATCTTTATTTAACTTGTAATGTTTCAGAGTTTATGTAATAACGCAGGATTTTGTATTTGTGGGACATGTACATGTCAGAAAAGCTATACTGGTTCCAGATGTGAAGACTGTCCGGTATGTATAAAATTACCTCTCTTTTAATCCTCTATATATGACGTACGTAACGAGATAATTATTCATAATAATTATTTTATGTTTATACAATGTATTAGATTTAGTGAAATTATTTTGATATGTTAATATTGCAAAGTAATACAAATTGGATAAACTCCCTAGTGATGAAATGGTTAGCGTGTTCGCCTCGATTGGATAAACTCCCTAGTGATGAAATGGTTAGCGTGTTCGCCTCAATTGCAGTGAATGGTGTTCAAACCTATGAAAGACTATACAATTGATGGTTGCTGCTAAGAGCAAAGACTAGTTGGTGTTTAGTCCAGAAAATGAGTTCATGTAGAGCGATATCTACACGCGTCTTGTTTCAGTGAGGTACATGTATCACTATATAAAAAAACTCTGTCTGAGACTATTGGACTGGTGGAAAGCGGAAAGTAACTTCTACCATGATAAAGTTGGAACATAACTCACTTTGGGTTGAATAATAACCACTAACTCATTTATAATTCAATAGTACTCCATACATATTATTCTGACCCATTTAATTCGTTGTATTGGTGTTTAGCGCTCATGAAGTAATGTAGTAAGCTGAAAAACAAAACATACCACACTGGCGATACAGTACCAATATCTAATAAATAAATGAGAACATCAAGAGGCCAACTCGATACCCCTAACACACAAATACATAACATAACAGCTCGTACATCAAGAGGCCAACTCGATACCCCTAACACACAAATACATAACATAACAGTTCGTACACCGAGAGGCCAACTCGATACCCCTAACACACAAATACATAACATAACAGTTCGTACATCAAGAGGCCAACTCGATACCCCTAACACACAAATACATAACATAACAGCTCGTACATCAAGTGGCCAACTCGATACCCCTAACACACAATAAATAGCATAACAGCTCGTACATCAAGAGGCCAACTCGATATCCCTAACACACAAATACATAACATAACAGTTCGTACATCAAGAGGCCAACTCGATACCCCTAACACACAAATACATAACATAACAGCTCGTATATCAAGAGGCCAACTCGATACCCCTAACACACAAATACATAACATAACAGCTCGTACATCAAGAGGCCAACTCGATACCCCTAACACACAATAAATAGCATAACAGCTCGTACATCAAGAGGCCAACTCGATATCCCTAACACACAAATACATAACATAACAGTTCGTACATCAAGAGGCCAACTCGATACCCCTAACACACAAATACATAACATATCAGTTCGTACATCAAGAGGCCAACTCGATACCCCTAACACACAAATACATAACATAACAGTTCGTACATCAAAAGGCCAACTCGATACCCCTAACACACAAATACATAACATAACAGTTCGTACATCAAGAGACCAACTCGATACCCCTAACACACAAATACATAACATAACAGTTCGTACATCAAGAGGCCAACTCGATACCCCTAGCACACAATAAATAGCATAACAGCTCGTACATCAAGAGGCCAACTCGATACTCCTAACACACAAATACATAACATAACAGTTCGTACATCAAGAGACCAACTCGATACCCCTAACACACAAATACATAACATAACAGCTCGTACATCAAGAGGCCAACTCGATACCCTTAATACACAAATACATAACATAACAGTTCGTACATCAAGAGGCCAACTCGATACCCCTAACACACAAATACATAACATATCAACTCGTACATCAAGAGGCCAACTCGATACCCTTAATACACAAATACATAACATAACAGCTCGTACATCAAAAGGCCCCCTAACACACAAATACATAACATAACAGCTCACTCTCCTTTAACCCTATTCAAAGCTTTATATGTAATGTATTGATAATAAAAAAAACAACAAATATAGAAGTGTTCTAGTGTAAGTAAATAATTGTTGTTTAACTCCAAAATGAGCAGAACCGTCGTGTTCTAGATAGTAGTATCTATATATGTAATCAGTACCTCTCAACGTTGTGACTGGGTGTGCTTGATAAAATTCTGAGTGATAAAGTTAAGGGGCGGATCCAGGGGGGCGCACCCCCCCCCCCTAAAATTGGAAAAAATATGATTTTTTTGCGTAAGATCGTGATTTTTCACACGAAATACCCCAACAATTTTCGCGCCTCCCTCCGCTCGGCGCGATTTTTTTTACGTGCGCCCCCCAATAAGTAAATTACGTTTTGATGAGATGGAGATGTTATCTGTATAGTACTAGACCAATAAACTCATTTTGTTTTTCATACTGCTAGCTCCATAAAGCTATAATTCAGAGTTAATATGTCGTTCTATTTTAAAGTTCCGATCAAAACATTTTCTGCAATTTCTCCTAAATGCTGCATGCCTTGTGGAGAATCTGCTAAGCATTACGACATCCTCATTCATGACTTATCACCGAGTTTATAATTAGATTAACACGACGGGTGCCACCAGTGTAGCAGGAACTGCCTACCCTTCCGGAGCACCTGAGTTCACTCTCGGTTTTTAGTGGGGTTCGTGTTACTCGATCTTTAGTTTTATGTGTATGTTTTGTAGATCGTTGTTTGTCCTTTTTCTTTTGGTGATTGTGTTGTCTGTTCTTCGATATACGGATTCTGATTACCCCTTTGGTATCTTGAAACTCTTCTTTTAAATAATTATTTAAAGACATTAAAATATTATGCTGTCATATTTTGTATTATATAAGTTAAACAACTAACATAAATGAATCATATAAACATATCTGTCTTTATTATTTATACTTTAGACATGCACACTTTCCTGTGACAGATTTAAACAATGTGCAGAATGTTTGGCAGCAGTAGGATCAAGAATTCCAAGGTCAATGTGTCGTACTGTATGTAACGGTGACGTACCATCGTATGCTATCATGGAAAAGTTACCGGGTAAGACTGAACGCCGTCTTAAAGCATGGGAACACTGTACAGTTGCCCGGGGTCCCATGCTAATCTATGTATGCAGTGTTGTTTGTTTAATGTTTAAACACTGATTTTGTTGGGAGTACCAATACAATAAACATATGTTTATTTTCATTGACCATTTATATTTTTATTCCTGTGAGTGGTTTGTGTAGGTATGGGCCCTAGTGCACTGCTTTGCCCAGGGCCCTATAATGCTGTAAGACGACCCCTGACTAGAATGTTTGATTGACTGATCTGAAATCAAATTGTGTAAAATCTGTATATTCCATTTGTTCAAAACCATGTGTTGTTTAGAACCGTAATACATCGTGCAGACTGAGAGAAATAATAACCAAGCAAATTATATTGCTCTGTTTTCCTCTTTGTGTTTAGCATCTGTCCGATGAAATACTGCCTCATGGGTAGAAGTTTGGAGGTTTTTACATTTAGATGGCTAAACGGGACACGAACCTTCGTTACTGGTGTCATGGTTGTGATCAGAAGACAACTACTTAAATCTCTCCTCGTCTACCCATGTCCCTCTTTTAGTTGGGATAGGTTTATTGATATACCCTAAATAAAAAGATTTAGATTTCTATCATATTTGTGTTGGAAATTTTAGCTACATTGTAAATATTCCAAATTAGTTGTGCCCTCGGTCATATATTGCCTTAGCCGATTTGTGATATCATTATTGGAACCTTTGCAGTAAATATATGGTATTTGAGCGCGTTATACTGTAAATAAATATTTTAAATTGTAAGAACAAAAATCACACCATCCAGACTTCCACCCAAAATCATAATCATGATTGGGATTAAAAGCTAGGCCATCATTGTGGGATACCCACTTCAGGGGAGTAGCTACCCCAAAATGAAGTGTACTCAAATCTGTTTAAGAGATTGGTGAAATGACCCTCCCAACCTCGCAGAGGTGGCCTTACGGCAGAAGCTCTGGGGTAAATTGTGCAAAATCCTGCATTCTCGCAATTTCCTGGCACTAAAAATGATCCCACGGAAACCCAATTTTCATGAGCAACAGGTCAACTTTTGAACATAAATTTTGAGAAATAAAATATTAAGTAGAGCAATAAAAATATGTAGTTGACTTAGAAATTGTATTTTGTCAAATGTGTAGTGGGTTAAGCTTGATTTGGAATCGAATACAATCAACATATGGTGCGAGGATAGTTTTTACATATCATTTTTGAGAAAATATATAAATAAATTGAAGCACATCTGTCATTTCTCAATGTTTTTATTTCGAAAGTAAATTGGTAGTCTTTATTTCAACACGATGTCAAAGTTATCCTGAAAAATCAAGGACCATTTCCTTTCCTTTCTTCTACTAATGATGTCCAAAGACTTAATTTTTTTTAACAATCTATCGGGCATTACAGCAGTTGACTTGTCTATTAGTAAAAGTTTATGACCTTTTAGCTACCACGGTATTTGGGACAATACACACTCAGTGTACATACTTACTCATTTGTTATGATGCATGTAAGACTAGACCTACATGTAACTCACAGGAAAATAATCCATGTAAGGAGGATCGCGGTGAACCAATTTCACTTGAAATTGTAGATCAAAGAATTGATTCTAAATTTGGTTCATTGACTCGACGAATAGATGTTATAGAAAAGTCCCTGATTGAATGTACTGACAAACTTTCTAAAAACTTAGTACTTCATAATGAAAATAAGAACGAAGTATGGTCTGAACTTTCAAAACTTGCTAATCAGATTAAAACTACACGAATATGTAACAAAGAGGCATCCAACACCTTTGATATACAGGCATTTGAAAAACTAATGAGGGACAAAGATTTGGTAATTCAAAAACTTAATGGTCAGATTGTATCCCTGAAACAAGAAAATGTGTCATGCCGAGAGAAAGTATCAAGTGAACAGGAAACTATCACCAACAATTTTAAAATGGAGATACAAAAACTTAGAAATGAAAATCTAAAAATTGAAAATGAAAATGAAAATGAGCAATTACATATTGCCATCAAATTGAAAAGTGTCAATATTGACAATATGAAACATATATATGAAGAAAGTCTTCATGAAAAGGATAAATTGGTTGATAATTTACAGGATCGCTTACAAACACTGATGTATGATGTGCAAGGAGACCCTTGGACCAATATTCCTAAGCATGCAGTTAGTCCTATTCATAATGTGTCTACAACAGGTAGACGGGACGAACCCAATAAAATGGGTACTTGTCAGTTGAACACTTCCAACTTAAATGAGAACAACGACACAAACAGAAATATGGTAAATAATAGCTCGTTTCAGGGTAGCTATGATGTAGTCATGCTTCGTGATTCAATCTGCAAGGATATAGACATTAATCGATTACTTAGAAACACAAACAGAAGTGGACACAAACATACTATGTATACCATACCTGAAGTCCAGAAATTCTGCACGGAGAAGCTTGATCACGCAGCAACAATCATTTTGCATGTGGGAATCAATGATTTAAAGACTATTTCTGTAGAGGAGGCATTCAATGATTATGAAAATGCAATATTTAATATAATGTCTAAGTGTGATTCTTTGTTACTTTCCCTGGTTACACCTTGTCACTATGAATCCCTCGATCAGAAGGTTTTTGAATTCAACAAAAGAGTATTTGATAAATTTAGTGATGTTGAAAAAGTGAAAATTTCTATGAATTCAAATTTTACTCAAAATGGATGGTTTACGTAAACACCTATATCGCGACGCAATTCGTTTATCCAGAGATGGTGTCAGTGTCCTGGCAGCAAATCTGAAGCGAATTCTCATAGGAAATAACAATCAATACACTTATTCTGATCAATCAACACCGTCTTATTCTGGTTACATGAACACTAGACGTCAGAACTATAGAACTGGCCAACAAACCACTGGTAGACAGACACAGACATTCCGTAACAATAAACTGAACTCAGTCCAACTTGCGTCCAACATAACTAATGTTATTCTCAGTGCTTTGAACATGTGAAATATCTTTAGCTGTGAATTGATAAAAGTTATATGGTTTAGAATATATACATTTATTCTATTAGAGATAATTAATCAACTTGGCTATAATATTTTGTTGTTACGTATTTTATTTTTTATACATTATTTACGGGGTTAATAATAAGTATACCCCTTCAAATGTAGAGTGTTAGTAGAATTTAGGTTATCATTGCTTTGAACAAGACTGTTTCATAAGAAGGTTAAAGTAATTGATAGGTCTTAAAGATTGTGTTTCCCTTTAATTGAATTTCACCTTTCTTCGTGTACTACATTTTGCAATGTTACTTAATTTGAAAAATATTTAAATATCTCAAATGTGTAAAACAGTGATGAAACAATTGTCCATCACTGGATGGAATATTAATGGGGTGTTTCAAAAATCAAGTGGGACAAAAATTAACAAGATTGAGGATAATGATTTTAAAACCTATATGGCATCTGATATTCTATTTCTGTCAGAAACCCATACTAGTTATGCCGACACATTAATTTGTGAAGGTTATAAGTGTTTTTTGAATTGTCGGTCAAATTATCCGAGTAAGAAAAGAGGGGGACTTGTAGTTTTCATTAAAAAAACTATTCTGCCTGGATAAAACTATATCATAGTTAATGTGGTTCAAGTTAAATGGCAATTTTTTTGGCTTCGTAAGAGATTTATATATTTGTTTTATATATATTGCGCCTGTCAACTCCAGCTATGTGAAAAGTACAGGATTAGATATGCAGGTATTTGCCAAACTAGAAGAAGATATTGTAAGATATAATCTAAAAGGTGACATGATGTTAATGGGTGACTTAAACGTACATATTAATAGTGATGACTGCGATTTTATCTATAATGATGGTGACAGAACTTTGGAAAGTTTTTTACCAAAAAATTATACTTCTGATAATCACCAGTTATTCAGAAATACTCAAACCCAACAAATAACTAACATGTATGGTAAAAACATCTTAGAATTATGTATTGGTAGTCAACTCAGAATTTTAAATGGAAGAACAATCGGTGATTCCTCAGGGAAAGCCACTTATTTTAATTATAATGGTGTCACCATTAATGATTATTGTCTATGTAGTGCGTCATTTATGGAAAATGTAACTAATTTTAAAGTTGGGGATTTTATTCCAAATTTGTCTGATCATTGTCCTATAACCATTAACATATTATCAAAGGTTCAGGGTAGTTATGAGGAAAATATACTTCGACCCAAGCCTGTAAGATCAAAGTGGTCCAAACTAGCGGAGGAGCAATTTATTTCTCACTTGCATAATTCAGATTGTACTGATATAATTGATAAAGTTAATACATGTAAAGAAAAGATGCTTTTACATAGTGTACATGCAAGTTCTTTGATGGATATTTCATCTGATGTAGATGATATCGTGGAAAATTGTTCATGTTTGATTAAAAATGCCTCGTTTGGTGCCAGTGTAAGATTAAATCCTAGGGTTCATCAGAAGAAAAAGAGAAAGCATAATAAAGTTTGGCATGATGATGAATGTAAGATCAAGTTGAGACATGTTAAAAGTTTGGGTCGAATTCTCACTAAGTCACCATGGAATAAAAATTTGCGTCTAAAAGTATTATATGAGAAAAGACAGTATAACAAGATACTTCGTAAAAAAATACAGAAATTATAAGTCAAAATTATTAAATTCTATGCTAGATGCTTCAGAAAAAAATCCCACTGAATTTTGGAAAATTTTAAACTCCCTCAAAGAAAAAAGTGAAGACCCAAGTACTAGTATTTCCCCACAGGATTGGTCTGCTTACTTTAAAGATTTAATGAACAAGAACTATACTTCTAACTACTCTGTTAGTGATTTTTGTAAATATTTGCATTGTAACAATGATCAATTGAATAGTGATATCACAGCTGAGGAAATGATGAAAGCAGTGAAATATTTTAAAAATAAGAAAGCATCTGGTTCAGACTGTATTAGTAATGAGATGATTAAGGCATCATCTAGTGTATTACCTAATTTATATGCTGATATTTTCAATATTATATTGAGATCAGGTGTTTTTCCATCTCTGTGGAGAGAACATTTTATAAAACCTCTTTTTAAAGGTGGTGACATGAATGACCCCTCTTGTTACAGGGGGATAGCCATTTCTAGTTGCTTAAGTAAATTATTTACCAGAATTTTGTTCAATAGACTTGATGAGTATTTAGAAAATAATAATATTATTTGTCCAGAACAAAATGGCTTTAGAAAGGGCATGAGAACAAGTGATCACATTTTTACATTAAAAAAACTTATTGATAAATACTTTAAGAAAAATAAGTACATTTTTGCCTGCTTCATTGACTTAAGGAAAGCATTCGATACTGTTAATCGAAATGCTCTTCTTCAAAAAAATTTTCAATATAATTTTTTCAGTTTACTGGAAAGTATGTACAAGAAAGTATCATTTTCTGTTGATTTGCCAGATTGTATTACTAACACTTTCGAAACAAACATTGGTGTTAAACAAGGTTGTATCCTTAGACCTACTCTTTTTTCTTTGTACATTAATGACCTGATTGACCATTTTGGTCCAGAAAGTGAACCCCTTGAACTGAATAGAAAGCCTATTTCTTGTCTACTCTATGCAGATGACATTGTTTTATTGTCAGAATCAGCTAAAGGTTTACAAAAATCTTTGAATATATTAAAAACTTATTGTGATAAATGGAATCTTAAGATAAATATTGGTAAAACAAAAGTAATTCTTTTTAATAAATCTGGAAGAATCCTAAAAGGTTTTTCATTCTTATATGATGATGTACAAATGAGTATAAGTACTTAGGAATACTATTTAAGCCGTCAGGTACATTTTCAGATGCTATAGATTATTTGTCTAAAAAAGCTTGTAAGGCAATGTTTTGCATACGTAAAAGTCTGTATTCTAACAAAAGTAATATACCTATACACATGAAACTATTTGAAGCTTATGTGAAGCCTATTTTATTATATTGTAGTGAAGTATGGTCTCTGCCTCAGTTACTTAAAGGTAGAGGCATTACTAATTTTGAATCTAAATATGAAAAATTTGTGCCTAATAGAATACAGGTTAAATATTCAAAATATGTACTTGGTGTTAATAAATCTGCAACAAATATTGCTATTTTGGGAGAGCTGGGATTATATCCACTTTCTCTGAATGCACTCAAATCCAGTGTAGGATATTGGCTACATATATTAAATGTAAATGATCATAATTTGATATTTCACACATACAAGGATAACCTGCTAATCAAGGATGGGTTATTCATTAAACTCAAAAGTTTTTT
>MJUT01064201.1:261193-299632 GCA_002080005.1 Gigantidas platifrons
TATTTTCCAATGAATGAAACAATTATTCACAAAACATTTAATATTTTAATTACCAATATTTATATCCTTCATTTCTGCTTTGTGAAAACTAGAATGTCTTAATCATTTTTGAAAAACTCTTTGAAGTGGTCATGATTATATAAATTATTTTTCAATCAGTGGCTTAAATAAATTATAACAAGGTGATAGAATGCTACAAATATAATAGACTTGCATTACAATACCTCAGCAAGACACAGATGGTCAGTTTCAGTCAACCATATTTTCTAAATCTGACTAAAAAGTAAGTTCAATAGTGCTTGTATTTAATTGGATAAAAGCGTTACACTCCTGACATAGATGTTTTGGCCACACAAAAGAACTGGCGGTCATCAGATCATTATGCTTGTCACTCATGATCTTTGACAGGACTGTTGACTAAATTAAAACACAAAATATTATAATTAATAAGATTGTGTTAAAATTATGACCTTGTAAATTTAAATGTTACACTCCTGACATATTCCACAGGTGTTCTTCTATTGAATATGGGATTGATGTAAAAGCTCACAGAGACATGTTGATGCTTCTGGTTTCAGCTATGATACGTAAAGAGACAATTAACCATTGTCAGTTGTTGAGAAGTATGCTACATACCTAAATAATTTCACTTTTAGACAACACAAACAGTTTTATTGACCTTTATTTTTTTATACATGGTAATTTTACCTATCCGGTCCTGTCTTCAAAATTACAAAAAAATGCATAAATTATGCATGAAATTTTACCTAAAATATCAAAGTTTTCCATAAGATATATTTTTCTACTGTACAATTATTTGTTTTCTAATTACACAACATAGCAGTCCATGCATCTTTGTAAATGTCACACTAAAAGTGTTACACTCCTGACATTTTTTTATACATTTTTGGACGCTATTTTTTAGTGGTAGCAGATAATGCCGTGAAATTTTGCAGCAAGGTTCTATGTACCAAAGTACATATTCTGATAAAAAAAACAATTTAAATCATCACATATTAGAATGGTCAATGATAAAAGAAATGGGGTCATTTTTTTTTAAACAGCCCATATGCAGCTACGCCTCTGGAAAGTAATGAATTCCTGTTGTAAAAATCAAAACACATAGTAGTTTGCATTATTTATTTTATATTTGAATTTAATGTCCGTAGCCAAAGTCAGTATGACCGTCGGAGATTTTCCTAAAGTAAATGAGCGCACGACTCTGTCGATGTCAATGTCAATGTCTCTGTGCACATGCAGTACAGCTAAAGAAATCAGGCGGGAAATCGGAAAATTATAAATACCGGAACAAAAATCCGTCATCGTAAAGGCAATCTCCGGAATAAAGGTCAATATCATCTTTCTTCAGAAAAACACGTTATAATGATTATTAATTATACTGAAAAAGTGGGGTTCTTCCCATGTCAGTAATAATATTTTTAGTGCAAGTAAAAAACATTTTTTTTTTGCCGAAATGATGTGCAAGCAATTGATTTTTTGCGTAAGGGCAGCTACGCGACTGTTTTGCATAAAAATGGGGGTGTACGCCACAATAAAAGTAACAGAAAGGTCAAAAGGAGGGTTTACCAAGCCTCTAGGGGTACCAATGCAGGAGCTAATTTCATTTAAAGTCGACATTTTGTGTCAAAAATTGTAGTGAAAAAATCCCAAAAGTTGTAATTTTCCTCTTGGTACCCCATTTTCTTGAATAAAAGTCACAAATGTGCCATCGGAACACTTCAGGATTTACCTTGAATCATAAATCAACAATGATTTGACCAGAAAAATAGAAATTCTTCACACAAACTTTAAATATAGCTGGAAAATGCACACCCTGTGAAGTAAACACATGAAATTGGCGGGAGAAGTTACATCACTCTGACCTAGCTTGAGGAATTAAATGCCTACTGATAAGGTCAAAATTCCACCTCCACTGACCAGACTGAACCACTAATTATAACAGGAATCACCTGGAACCTTACTTTGGTCATTATGCATGTATTCTTCCCTTTTAGTTGGATTTTACTAAATGAAAATTATACATTAGATATTTTGAAAAAAATTCCATTGCAAATAACTAATTTATTTGTTTTGGTATTGATGAAAAGTTAGCTACATCCATGCTGCTTTCCCCTTCATTTAATGGAATCACCTCTTATCTCAAGTATTACTGGCCAGTGGTCATAAAACTATCAAATTATCCAATAGGTAATTATAAACAATTAAGGACTGCCCACTTGTTTTTATCATCTCTGATTCAAGCACATGTGTTTATTTACAAAACTAATTAAAAGTAATGTTCATTAATGGTACATCATATCTGAATTATTTTTTCACCTATGTATCAAGAATATTTTAATGAAATAAAAATTGATTAAAAAAAATGTTGATGAAAAAATATCAATTTTTGTATAGTGCTACTTTAAATCTTCTCCTCTGAAAGCGCTTGGCCAAATGTACCGAAACTTGGTAGAAAGCATCTATGGAATGTCATCTATAACGATTGCTCATTTCGTTCCGATGCGTTAAGAAACATGGCGGCCGCCATAGGCATTTCTTGTTTCTGTTTAGTTCATTTCAAAAAATCTTTGGCCAAATAAAGCGATATATTACAGGAATCATCTATGGACGGTCCTCTACAAGATTTCCTCATTTCATCCCGATTAGACAAAAAACATGGTCGCCATGGGTAATTCTTTTTTCTGATTTGCTGATATTAAAAAAATATTCTCCTCTCAAATTAGGAGTGACAATTGTTTGCTTTATGGTGTTTAATGCCACTTTGAACAACATTTCAGTTTTATTGGTGGAGGAAACCGGAGGAAACTGAGAAAATCACCTACCTGTAAAGTCACTGACAAACTTTATCACATAATGTTGTACACCTCGCCCTGGTCGAGATTCGAACCCACAACATCAGTGTTGATAGGCACTGATTGCATATAGGTAGTTGTAAATCCAGCTACCATACGATCACGGCCACGACGGCCCCCTAGAAGGGACAATGGATTGCTACTTTGTAGGAATGATGCATGGAAGTTCCTGTGCCAAATTTCCACATTTTGTGCAAGAAAGCACCTATTGAAAGTTGTTTCCTCAAAACAAATGACAGGTGACCGACACAGACTATCGATTTGTGTCTGGAAGCTTTACACAAGATGTATGTAGGTGTCGAGACTCAGAGACCTACGTCAATGGTGTGAAGTCTTGTTAACTACATTAGCTACCCATGCCCTCTATTGATTAATTTAAGGGAATAAGAACCATATAGGACATTGATGTGAACAAGGGAATTTGATTAGACACATTGTTTTTATAAATCAAAATTCAACATGCAAAGTGACTTCTTTCCTAAATGATTCGTCCATTTTCATCAAATATAGCACATCATACCAGTGATATACATTTGGTCTCGTGGACTTGTGCCAATCTTGCAATACTATCCCATGATAGTGTTGGAAACGAAGACCAAACTGTTACCAGAAAAGAAACTCGTGATTCCAATAAAATGGAAAAACAAAAAATACCACATTGTTGGAATAGCTACAAAGGCCAATCAAAAATCTTATAAAGAGGCAAAATCGATACGCCTTGTAATTGACCCACATATATATTCTCCGTCACCTTTCTGTCTTGGTACAGACACTTCAGTAAAGACTAACAGGGTTAAGCTAGTTTTATAGACCCAAATTAACATCAAGGCAAGAATTCAACAAATATATCTATTACATACAGGAATGCTCTGACGTTTGCAACAAATATAGAGACTGTGTCAGTTGTGTAGCGTTCGAAAGTGGAATACTGTCACCTACAGAATGTGAGCAAGAATGCTCTATGATTCGATCAAAGATTAAACTGGTGCCTACAATGATTGGAGGTATGTGGGGAAAAAACATGTATACAGATACATTAAAATATGATAACAAGATAGGCTTGGTTTGATAGTAAAACTTTATAAAATAAATTTTAAAAAAGATTAGGAACCAACCACTAAAGAAGAGCTTGAAGAAACCAAAGGGAGGTAATCAGAATTGGTAAATTGAACCACAGACATCACAGTGACCAAACGAAAAGAGACAAACAGCGATTTACAAAACATTACACAGAAAACTAAAGATCGAGCAACACAAACAGAACTTTTATTTCTTTTTGGACTATAAACATCAGTAATGTTTCTATTATATTAATATATTTTATATGTAGTGTAAGAAATGTTTTGAAATAGAATTTTCTATGTTTACAGATATAGGGAAAAGTTGTCAGTACAAAGACTTAGTTGATGGTTGTATTGTCAACTATGCTGTGAAACACAACAGGGGTGGTGAACCGAGAATAAGTGTGTTGAATCAAAGAGGTAAATAAACATGATAATGTGTATTAGGTTATTAACGTTATGGTGTTGAAAGAGGATTAGAATGGGGTATCATGTAAAACGATTCACAATCAGTTTTTGCTCAAAATAAGGACAGAGATAACATTTTCTTTCAGTTTGTCCCTAACTGTCGAAAACCAGGTTTCACAAATCGCTACAAAAAATTAAGGTTTATATAACAGCAGTGAAAAGGGGGCGTTTGACGCTTGGGGGTGACTGGCATTCCGACTTCTTAAACGCCACATTCAGCACTATATCAGAAAACGCCTACAGACATGTTGTAAGTCGCCGACAAATTAACTACCAGACCGTACCACAGTGGTGCAGCAACAGTAAGCTAGTGAGTGTTGGCCATGATTTAGTACAAATCTAGTATTGTCATAATCATCATCTTATGAAAAGGGTAAATATTCTCTCTATGATTTTGATGAACTTTTACTCCCTTGGTGTTGAGGAACAACCCCTCTATAACTCCCCGTTCTGGTAGTTTACTTTGAACATTGTAATGTTATTCTGACAAGTACAGATTTCAAGTAATTGTGCAACTGACCATTACTTTGTGGTCATAAAATGACATACAGTCTTGACTTTATTATGACCTAAAGATTTTTCTGCCATAGCTTACTTATAGGGCTACATAAAATGAAGACTTTTAAATGATTTTGCTTTCCAATCTTTTCGACTTTTAGTTTACCTGGTGAAAATTATTCCAGAAAATGAGAAATCTACGTTTACCACAATTACACATGCAATCAATTCAGTTTAACCAGAGAGAGAGCTCTGCAGTTTAACCTAATCTAACCAAAATTTATATTTTAGTTTCTATTTTATTTATATTTTAGTTGGCTGTGGAATTGGAGGACCAATGATGGACAGATCTAGACATGAAAGATTCTATGGCAACTAATCTGTGTGTAATATGTTGATGTTTAATGAGATGTGTTTTACAATAAATATATTGTATATAATTGTATGATGCATTATTTATCCATGTACTTGTTATATAATATATCTTCATCTTTATTATTAAATATGACTCGCTTTGACATGGAAATTAGTTTTTACCACATTCGTTGAAACATTTAGTAATGGGTGTTTAACACAACTTTGGGTAATATTTCAGCCATCCTGTGGCAATGAGTTTTGTTGGTTAAAGGAAATCGGAGATACTGACAAACGTAATTGAGACTAGCTGCCATACAAACACATCAAGGACATAAAAAATTAACTCCTTTTGATTTCAATACTAAAATTTCATTCAATAATGGGAATTTTTTTTTTTTTTTGTATTGTGCATGATTGTAAATCGAAGAAGACTTCTGTAACTTGTGCCTTTCCCATTTTGTCTTTTTGTACAAATAAAATATTTTGAAACTTAAACTTATTTGTGTTGGACACAAGTATACCTAACTAAATATAAATAACATATATAAACATGGACACCATACAGCAAATAGAATAAAGATGAACCAACATAGTTTACACACAAATGTCATAACTGACCTCAAAACACAGAGCTAATAATCAGTTACCTGCTGTAAACCACCAGTTTAAAACCCCTGAACCAGATTCACATGTTATTAATAATAAGTCACATGCTGTAAACTACCAGTTTGAAACCCCTGAACCAGATTCACATGTTATTAATAATCAGTCACCTGCTGTAAACCACCAGTTTAAAACCCCTGAACCAGATTCACATGTTATTAATAAGCTGCCACCTGCTGTAAACCCCTGAACCCGATTCACATGTTATTAATAATCAGTAACCTGCTGTAAACCACCAGTTTAAAACTCCTGAACCAGATTCACATGTTATTAATGTAAACCACCAGTTTAAAACCCCTGAACCAGATTCACATGTTATTAATGTAAACCACCAGTTTAAAACCCCTGAACCAGATTCACATGTTATTAATAAGTTGTCACCTGCTGTAAACCCCTGAACCAGATTCACAAGTTATTAATAATTAGTCACCTGCTGTAAACCACCAGTTTAAAAACCCTGAACCAGATTCACATGTTATTAATAAGCTGTCACCTGCTGTAAACCCCTGAACCAGATTCACAAGTTATTAATAATCAGTCACCTGCTGTAAACCACCATTTTAAAACCCCTAAATCAGATTCACATGTTATTAATAAGCTGTCACCTGCTGTAAACCCCTGAACCAGATTCACATGTTATTAATAATCAGTCACCTGCTGTAAACCACCAGTTTAAAACCCCTGAACCAGATTCACATGTTATTAATAAGATGTCACCTGCTGTAAACCCCTGAACCAGATTCACAAGTTATTAATAATCAGTCACCTGCTGTAAACCACCATTTTAAAACCCCTAAATCAGATTCACATGTTATTAATAAGCTGTCACCTGCTGTAAACCCCTGAACCAGATTCACAAGTTATTAATAATCAGTCACCTGCTGTAAACCCCTGAACCAGATTCACATGTTATTAATAATCAGTCACCTGCTGTAAACCCCTGAACCAGATTCACATGTTATTAATAATCAGTCACCTGCTGTAAACCACCAATTAAAAACCCCTGAACCAGATTCACATGTTTTTAATAAGCTGTCACCTGCTGTAAACCACCGGTTTAAAATCCCTGAACCTGATTCACATGTTATTAATAAGCTGTCACCTCACTCACGTAATCAATTGTTGTCACTCAAGTTTATCTCATCGTATCAGTTGTAATGATTGGTATGCTCGTCTTGACTATGGTAGATTGTGGGTTCAAGCAATGATTGGGTCAAACCAGACAATAAAATTGGTATTTGTTGCTTCTCCACTAAGCACACAACATTAAGGAGAAAGAGCAAAGAACGATTATCTCAGAATCAAGATAATGTATCTGAGTAAGGCAACATGTGTATCCGTGAACTGTTGTTTCAGTTAGCTAAATAATGTAGCACTATAAAAATCCAACTAAGCGTGTTGGTCTAGTTCAAAATGGACCTCATTATTATCTTATTGAAAATTAACCCGTTCTCACCATGATATACATGTAGCTGAAAATTGCTGAATTGGCATTAAACAACAATCACTCACTCATATCAGTTTACCTGTAATTAACTGTCACTTTTCATCCTAGACTTTAGAAAATAATTTGCAATTAACTTGCAATTAGTTCTCAATGCATGATTGTACCAATTCAGCTATCAAATTATTGAATATTTAACTGATTAACCAAAAATCCTTACAAAAACACTGCAGTACTAGAAAGTGACCACCATTTTTTCCATTGAATTACATTCTGGTAACAATAATCCACGAATCATTTCAGAACAGGACTGGGTTGCCCAAACGTCAATTAAATTTAAGTCTCAATTAAACCTTAAGTGTAAATTAATTCTATGTACATTTCAAGTTATTTTAAGTGTTCATTAAGTTTCAATTGACACTTAAATTTAATTCAGGCATGTTCAACTCAGTCCAGAACTTACCATCCGAATTGACCGATCTTAAATAAGATCCCAAAGGTGACCATTGAATACATACAAGCTTGATTGTAATCTAATTATCATAATTTTGTAAATAATGAAAAAACTATTACATCCATCAATCCTTTTGTTTTCATAAATCGAAAACATTTTAATTTAATATCTATAGAATTCAAGGAGTTTGATAAAAAAAAACATTATCACATTTCTTTCTTATATACAATAGCTTTATAAAATGCCAGGCCCTGTAAGAGACTTGTGGTTAATTTGTCTTGTTCTACGTCTCCATTCTGTAAATAGTTCACCATTAAATGTCTCGGGATTTCTACATCGTTAAAAAAATTATTTTTCCCCGTTAATTTTTTTCCTGCTATATCCAGAATAATATATTTGTTTGTCACTCTTTCACCACCGACACTTAGATCAAACATTCTATCAATAATTCGTGGGTTCATCATGTAGATCACATTTTTGCCTCTCTTTACATTTAAGGTTGTAATTATAATCCATTGTAATATCTGTAAGTTTGTTATAAATTCTGACATTTTTTTGTCTTTAAATCTGTAATATTTTTGTTCCATCACATATATAGTAGCATCAGGAATCTCTTCTAGAGCCTTATTTACCTGAAAGAAAAAACAAGGAACTACATCAACATGATAAAACAGATTTATGAAAGATACAGAACATGTATAATCATCACAAATCTCTTATCTATATATAGAGCCTTATTTATCTGAAAGAAAAAACAAGAACCTTACCATCAACAAGATAGAGCAGAATTAAAAAATATACAGAACATGTATAATCATCACAAATCTCTTATAGAGCCTTATCTATAATCAAAAATACCTTTACTGACTGTGGGTGTATTTTACACCCTTAATAATGATCTATTTATAGTAACAGCAGCCATTTGCTGTGTGGTTAAAATGTAAATGGATAGACAGAAGTAATATATTGACAGAAGAATGAACGAATACATCAATTTAATAGCCTTATTGCATGCAAGTAATAAATTTAAGTGCTCTCTCTGATACGTTTGTTGACAATAATTTGAGTTAATGTCACAGTACAGTGGGCGATTTTCACAATAATGTATTGTTCTTCCATATACAGGGTTTATACTGTCAGCAATATTACAGTTATATCATGGTGGTTAGTTTTATTAGTGTATGGAGTACCCAAGAAAACCCTGTCACAAGTTACTGACAAACTTTATTACATAAGGCTATAGCAAGTTACTGACAAACTTTATTACATAAGGCTATAGCAAGTTACTGACAAACTTTATTACATAAGGCTATAGCAAGTTACTGACAAACTTTATTACATAAGGCTATAGTAAGTTACTGACAAACTTTATTACATAAGGCTATAGCAAGTTCATCTTGTCCTGAGCAGTCATCAAACTTCCCACTTTTGTGGTATTAAGCACTGATTGTAGGTAGGTAGATGTAACACCGAATAATAATTTAATTTGATGGGAATACTGCAATCCGATTGGCTGATCCACCTGGAGCAACAGTGGTTATACTTGATAACCTGGATTGGTATTGTGACACATTAGCAACATATTCAATCACTCACGACAAATTCAAATAGACCCTTGAAATAATCTCTACATTTGGTGGTAAAAATTAAATTGTAAGGAATATGTTCAAAGAACATGTTATACTTGTATAACCTGATTTGGAACAGTTTACAATTTTCCTAAACCGCTTCACCGTTTATTAAGTGTAAACTGCCCCACACCAGGTTATATCATATAACCTGTTTAAAAATTGAACATATTCCTTAATTAAATATTTTCACTTTTAACTGCTGAGTTGATAAACAAACCTGGTCAATAATAACAGCATGATCTAACTTTAACACAGGTGTATCAAATAGAACAGTTTGTTTCCAGTCTTCAACCTGCAGTTGTTTATTTATCTTTGACCAGAATATAGAGTCATACTGGATATCTAAGGTCACTAAATCTTTCATTTCCTTCAAAAAAAAATATACATATGTATTAGGTGCACTAAACGTTTTAAGAGTTGCAACAAAATTAATTTAATTTTTATTCTGAATGAAGCTGAATCTCATTTCATTTAACTCTGATAATTTTTTTCTTGAATATGTTGAAGTAAAAATTAGTCAGTTCATAGTAGTTTGTACCTTAGTTTTCTTAGACATTTTGAATGCATTGCTATTTCAAAATGGGTGTGGGATAAGACACTAGATGCGATTTGGTGTATTTTAAGATTCCAGAATGATGTACAATGTATATTACAATAAGAAGATTATCCAACTTCAGTAATATTTAAAATTGACATTTCACTTCAGCTGAGGGAGGTAGAGACCGATGAGTCAGTGGTGTTGATTTTTTTTTTTTACTTTTTGATGTTTATTTTTCAAATAGAAAGAAGGTCAAATGTTTTATGTCTTATAAATTGTTACTACAATTTGTGAAAAATAAGTAAAATTCTACATGAATATATCCAGTGGGAATAATCAAGATTACTACATAATTAACAAGTCCCTTTTATTCAACCAATTTGAAAGTTGATGATGGAGTTCTAATAAACATGTATTTAATTTCTTCCATTTCTGATAATTCTATATTATAAAGTCAACATTTTCATTATTCTCAATATGTCATTGTTTTTACAATGTAAAAGTAAATGTAACTCATCTTTCAGGACTTTACAAGCTTGTATATAGCCTTTCTTGCCTTGGAATTTTTAGATGCATACCTCCTTGAAAATGAGATTATGGTCACTTATTCCAAATTTAGTTATTAATTTTCTTTTTACAACTATAGAAATAGATGTATAGGGTTCTAATTACAAGTGAATCCTTTCTTTAATGTTTTTGTAACTTTACATGCTCATTTTTGTCATAAATATTTGATCAGTCATTATTACATTTTCCAATAATCGAATCATAATTAGATCTTTAATTGTTCCCAATTTTCTGATATGTCGCAGCATAGAGCTTTATACACAATATATCAGAAAAGATCTAACTTCAATTAGATTGCAAATTTTCATGATAATTAAGATTTAATTTAAGATTTTACAAAGTTCTAATATGATGTTGTAAATTAGTATTTGTCAAATTTCTCACTGAAATAAATCAACACAAATTTTGAATTAATTTACTCTGTTAACATACAACCCCCCCCCCCCCCAAAAAAGAAGATTTATGTTTATTTACATATCAAGTTTTACCTCTAGTATGGTAACAGGAACATGTGGATATACTGATTTTGATCTTTTCCTTGCATCCTGGAATTTTTTCTCAAAATCAGTTGCATCTTTGAGATATTCCTTACAAGCTGCAGTAAGTCCAGCTGATCCTAATCCTGGTGCCTCAATTATCTGATGTAGCTCTGAAAAGTTGCCATTTTCTTGTCTGTATTTTACAATATTTTCTGCTTTTGAAATTCTAAGTTTGACCCTTTGAGCAAGCTGTTCTGGAGAAGATGTATTAAAATAATTCAGAATATTTTTTCTCTCTGTTTCAGAAAACAAGGATTTTAGTGTATCTTTAAATTCTGTTTTCTTTTCATGAACATGCCTCTGAAAAAATAATTGGAGAGGTAATTAAACCACAATCGATTATAATATTTCAAAATTGATCATCTCAAACTTTTCCAGAAATACTGTTTGTCCCAATCTGTTTTGTATTAAGAATGTAGAGTCAATGTATGTCTTGTAAGAGACAGTAAATTATCCTGTTCAAAGTATAAACTGACATCACCAAGGTCATGAAGGCTAGCACGGGAGAAGATATATGAAATCTGACACAATCCATCGATGACAACATATGCATCGGAATGCAGCATGGTTGGATCGGATTTTAAATTTCAAGAATACCTTTCTTGAGATTTGATTGGAGATACTGAGCAGAAATTGTTGGGAAGTCTTTCAACGAGATTATAACTAGTCTATATATCGTTCGATTCTCTGGCTATTAATAGGCATACATTTTTTTTGTACTATAACATTCTCTGTTAATTCTAATTGCTGACATAAATGTCTTAGTGAACACTGTGTAGCATATTAATTTACAACTTTTTAAATGTATATGTTATATTGGGCATTTCGGTTTGGTTTAGATTATGGTGTTTAACACAACAATATTTCAGTTATATCGTGGTGGCCAGTTTTATTGGTGGAGAAAATGGGAGTACTCGGAGAAAACCACCGACCTGTCGCAAGTCGCTATTCATTCACAACCATCTTACCCTCAGAAAGTGGTGTTACACTGGATTTTGGCTTAGACCCTATCATTTCGTCATTTGACTTTCAGCATATATGATCTTAACTTGTCCAAAATGAGAGGGAGGGGGACTATTTGTCCTGTAGAATACGCTTTATATCATCTTCCATGTGATTTGTATGTTGTTGATTTGTTGTTTACGTATGCAAATAATTTGTCATGCTGCATTAAGTAGCTCCCATCATGCAATGTGTTGCTGTCATCATTCAGTTAGTATCGCGAGATCATGTTTGTAGGTTCGAAAATGAAAGTCAAATGCAGGGCTCACCACACATAGTAAAAACATGGCGACTTGACTTCTCTCTCAGTTGACTTAAGGGCGAAGTGAGGGAAAATCTGGGAGACTTCCGAAAATCAATCCCGATTTTAACGTTTCTTTCCCCACTACCGCATGTTCCCCTACCTTTCACAAAACGAACGTGTGCTGTACAACGATCTTAAAAAGGATGCAATTAACGAGTTTGGAATAAAATATTGAACATCAAGCTCTGTATGGGTCATATTTCAGGAACATGGGAGCTTCTTTTACGTGAATATTGAAGAAAAAGTATGATTATTGAAAATTTATATGCGACGTCTCAAAATAACAGGGCGACTGAAATTTCGCCTTTGGGCCAAGTTGGAGCGATTTCAGACCCGTGAAGGCGACTTTGTCGCCCAAGTCGCCTGGTTTGGTAAGCCCTGCAAATGACGAAATGATAGGATCTAAGGCAAAATCATGCTGTAATCGAGTGTAACACCACTTCCTGATGTGAATGAATAGAAAAATGATTGGTGAAGCGATTTATATAAAGGTTTCGGATAGAAAATAAAATCTGATAGCCACGAAACGTGGAAATGTGCCGACCCAGAGTTGGAGAGGCAAATCCGCTGTTTTCCTTATGGAGAGCGATCTGACGTCCCACGGCTCCAGCAAGTTGAACAAAAAGCCGTCGGACGGCAGAGGAATCTCGGACTAGGAAAGCGATAGATAAATATGTAACGAAAAGAATTATCTACATGACTCTCACAAAGCGTTTTGTTCATGTCAAAATTACTGTTCAAAGGTGTGATAAAATCAAGGTCGTAGTTTCGCAAATTTTTGATAGGGTGAAATCCGTAGCCCTATGCACAGGCGCTTGTGTAGAGTCTCGCTATGTACCTAAAATACCACAAGGCCGGACTCACTCCTACTACCACTGTCACTTCAACCACTATTTCCTCTGTCAAAATGTCGATAGGACACAAACTGCCTTCTGATTTGCATAGTGAAATGATTTTTCTTCAAGGAAAACCTGTTTTTTATACCTTCCTAGCATCTACATCCCCATTACTAACAGATAATCTTCCGATTTTGTTAAAAATGGACACCTCCTTGGCTGCAAAAGCTTTTCGGTCGTTCTCGTATTTTATCATTGCCTTATGAAACATATCTGAGTTTATATTTTGGCGGCTTGTAATTTGAATTTGGAATGTTTCTATTGTTTAGTATTTTTACGCGAACATCAGTCAGTTCTTTATGGTATAAAATGTGTACATAGGATTTTTTTGCAAACATAGCTGCACAGACTGATGGATAAAAAAAAATTCTGCACATTGTTAACACGTTCCGTGTAACACACTAACACACTCAACTAATGAAGATCTTCTTAACATAAAGTGCAAAGGTGATACTAAAAAAGTCATTCTGTTAGCTTGTTTTACTTATATTGATATTTTTTAATTATAAAATCTCTTCTGACATACCGACAAGAATTTTTGTTTCTACGTGGAAGTTAACTTTTGAGATTTCATAGGGAACGACAGTTCGATTGAATGAGACTAGATTCAGCCCTAAAAAAAGTCGTCCCCAATATATCTCGGCCCAAAAAATCACGACATTTCTTGATGCACTGGATGAGCGTGAAATTGCCAGATAATTTTCAGATTCGCGAACATTCATGACCGTGCCCGTTTCATATTATATATGATAAAACCCGAGAACGACCAAAAGATGTCAGGTGACCTACTTTCACTTTTACAGCCACGGAGGTGTCCATTTTAACAAAATCGGAAGATTATCTATTATGCTAGGAAGGCATAAAAAACGGGTTTTCCTTGAAGAAAAATCATTTCACTATGCAAATCAGTAGGCGATTTGTGTCCTATCGACATTTTGACTGGGGAAATAGCAGTTGAAGTGACAGGGGTAGCAAGAGTGAGTCTGGCCTTGTGGTATTTTAGGCACATAGCAAGCATATTTTTGACTCTACACAAGCGCCTGTGCTCTATGGTCCTAAAATATAAGAAAACTGACCAAGGGCAAGGACCACAAGAGGGATCAACTGAACTTGGCGACCACAATAACCCTAATCCCTAACCCAGAATTGTGGTCGCTAAGTTCAGTTGAACCAAAGCCTATAAGAGCTACGGTTACGCAGCTAGGGTTACGTTTTTTTTTTTTTAATTTGACTGAGTGAGCGTGTACAGTAGTCATGGCTCTCAAATAATGCGTACAGGAAATGCTGATTTATCATTGTATATGGTGGGATAACGCTGCGAGTATGCCATAAGTTTACCAGCTGAAAGCAACAGCTGCCATAGTTTTGCCTCAGTAACCTAAAAAACAAACACTGTGTGGATGAAATCATGCCGTGTTTATTTTTTTTTTACACCGGAAGTTTCTTTTACCTACCTCCAACACAGAAGAAGACACGTGCTATTACCTGTAATGACTATCCGTACAGAAATATTTTACTCAAATATTCCGGCGTCTTATTCCACTCATTCCAATCGTTTCATTTAACCCATTGATCATAAAATGACGATATATAGCGCTGGATTGCTTGATTTAAATTACCGTATTTCAATAAAAATAAAAGACATGTCAGTCGACAACTAAATCAAACTTTCTTGGACACTATATAAATGACTTGGGATTAGAACAAACCGTCGACTTCCCAACAAGAGGGCAAAATATACTAGTCACATTCTTCACCAACCGACCTTCGTTGATCAATCTATGCAAACCTGTACCAGGGATAGGTGACCACACCATCTGTATCTGTATCTGTATCCAAAGAAATTCTGCAAATGCACCTCCTTGGTTGGAGTAACAAAACACAATGTCACTATATCCTAATTGTCAATGCAATCCAACACCAATTTATTTACACGTCACATGTTATTTACATAGTTTATATTAAATATTCGTTTAAAAGGTAAAACTTATCAACTATAAAACAATATATGTCTAGGCGATCTGCATACACACAAGAGTTATCTACTACACAGAAAAGTTCATCTTTCTCTTACATCTCAGCAGGTCATTCTTTGCAAGAAGTTTTCACAAAATCCAACATTAAGGCTCCGTACAGAAGACCTGCCAAACGTAAAATATACCTATGATCCAAAGTCGACACAGAACAGATGAACACAACTGCAAATACCTTAGCCGGTAAATTTATGTCTGAACATCATGCCTCAAATCCTGTTAATAGTTTATGGTCTAACTTCAAAAACCTTTGTAAAGAAATTATGGATACAGTACCATCTAAAACCACAACACAGCGATTCAGCCAAACATGGATTACAACACCTATCAAAAAGCTTTCACGTCGTAAACATAGAGCTTACAACATTGCCAACAAAACCAACAAACATAAAGACTGGGAAAGATATCGAAGCCTAAAGAAGAACGTACAAACTGAATGTAGAACAACACACAATAATTATATCAATAACATCATAACAGGAGAAGATGGTAAATGTAAGAGACTATGGAGCTACATGAAAGGGATGTGCAGTGATAATTCAGGCATTGCTCCACTAAAAAGAGATGGCCTACCCCCATAGCGACCCTAAAACAAAAGCGGAACTCCTGAATAATTTTCAATTCTCATCTGTATTCACATCAGAAGATAAAATTAGCATGCCAGAATTAGGACAGAGTAAGACACAACATTCCTATGATCATCTTACACCAACTTCGGAATGCCTGGCGAAGCTTCTGCGGAATTTAAACCCTCATAAAGCCACAGAACCTGATGAAATGTCAGCTCAACTATTGAAAACAAACGCAAAACAACTCGCTGAACCATTGTCAACAAATGTTCAGGCATTAATAGATCAGGGCAAGATACCAGATGACTGGGAGGAAGCACTTGTAACACCGCTGTTCAAAAAGGGAGATAAGAGTACACCCTCAAACTACCGCCCAGTGTCACTAACGTCAAACTGCAGCAAAGTACTGGAACATATCATCCATAGCCACATTATGAAACATCTGGACAAACATCAAATATTAACCGACTACCAACATGGATTTAGAGCCTCACGATCTTCTGAAAGTCAACTGCTAATCACCATCAACGACATCGCAAAAAGTATGAACGCGGAAGAGCAATTAGACTTTAGTAAAGCCTTCGACAAAGTACCACACCAGCGGTTACTACTGAAACTAAGGCATTATGGAATTGGAGGCAACCTTCTTGACTGGATCGAGAACTTTTTGTCTGAACGAACTTAGAGAGTACTAGTGGAGGGACAGCACTCATCATCTGCAAAAGTAACATCAAGAGTTCCTCAAGGGAAAGTAATGGGCCCACTGCTCTTTCTGGTCTTCATAAACGACCTACCTGAGCGCGTAAAATCGACTCCTCGCCTCTTTGCCGACGATTGTCTGCTTTACCGACCTATTAGATCAAAGGCGGATTCCGAAGAACTACAAGCAGACCTAGATAAATTGCAGAAGTGGGAAAACAACTGGCTGATGAGCTTTAACCCATATAAGTGTGAAGTAATCCGTATCACTAACAAACGGAAACAGTTAACATCCGATTATTATATCCATGGGACGAAACTCGTAACTGTACCATCAGCAAAATACCTTGGGTTACACTTTCAGAACAGCCTTTCTTGGAACAAACATATAGACACAATAACGAAAAAGGCCAACTCCAGCACTGCCTTTCTGAATAGAAACTTAAAAGGTTGTCTTCCATCTGTCAAGGAAAGATGTTGCACAGCTCTAATCCGTCCTCTTGTCGAGTACGCCTCCACAGTTTGGAGTCTACATACTGCTGCGAACATAAACAAAATAGAACAATTTCTTAAAAGACGTGCCGCCAGATTTGTCAATAACGACTTCCACCGTCAGAGCAGCGTCACAGAAATGCTCCAAAGGCTCAAATGGGACTCCCTGCAAGAAAGACGAGCAAGATCTGAACTAGTCATGCTGTATAAAATACAACACTAACTGGTTGCTATACCAGCTGCAACCTACCTTGTTCCGTCCACAAGATCGACGAGAGGACATGACATACGTCACCTTCAGCCACACACCAGAATACTAGTTTACAAATATTCGTACCTCCCGGCAGTAATCAGGATTTGGAACACTTTACCAGCAACTGTAGTTGGATCTCTGACTCTGAAACAGTTTACCAGAGATATCACAGAGATCAGATTAACACCATAGACAGTTCCAGTTGTTTTAACAGCACTTTTCTGATTTTGTAACATGTACATATTCACATTCACTTGTAAATAGAACACTTCGTTTCCTGACCCGCACAAGTGCGATAATTTAAATTGAAGGATGCACTGTATTTGGAAGAAGAAGAAGAAGAAGAAGAAGAAGTTCTCAAGCAGACAAGTTTACTTTTTTAGTGTTACAATTCCACAGCCACGTGAGACAAATGCACCGCATCATAAAATTGTCTGAAGTCTGCATCATATCAACGTATGGTAGACATCACGTAAATTCCCATATCAATATCCATAAAAAATTAACACTCGGACGAACTGTTGATCACTCCATGCTGCAAATTAATTTTTTCAATAAATACTAAAAGTGTGCCCTTACTTCCTTCAATTTTAAATATTCATCTATAGTTTGTTAACTAGTTAGAGGGTGTGTGCAAGGAAAACTTATTCGCACTTCTCTCGCCAATCGTCAATTATATCCAGTCCACAGTCTTTCTCCTGGTTTCCTCTCGTCCTCTTCTCACTTTCTAACCTTCTTAGTTTCATTTCTCCCGTCCCTCGTTTCCTTTCTCCAACCTACTGCTACAAAGTAAAGTGCATCGATTATGGTCCAAAGAACTACTATACTGGGGTATTTATTGACATCCTCTGACTCAATCCCATCAACAACATTTTCAGTGATTTCATGATATGCTCTACTGTCACAAGAGATAAATCTTAGGATTTAATGATAAAAAAAATCGTATATTGAGCTCAAAATCAAGGTCACACCGTTCTGAAAAATAAACTGATTATTTTTCAGTTTAAAAAAAAGGTTGCGAGGTCTTGGCTGTGTGAAAATCTTATGATTTACGTTTCAGACCATACCCATATTTGGACCAAACGCATATTCCGTCTTGGAACTTATTTTTAATATAATATTACAGTGTTGAAGTTTGCAATATAAAAATATTAGTCGTTAACTAAAGCGCACTCCGGAAAAAGTTTTAATTACTCTGTGTCAAACTGAAGCAACATGTCTACCCAACTGTTGTTTTAGTGAGATAGCACTTTAGAAATCCAAATAAGCATGTTGGTCAAACTAAAAGCGGACACCGTTATATATATATTATTCAGAAACTATCCCTTTACAAAGGGGGCAAACATCAGCGGGGTACCAATGTTTGCGTCTAATAATCATAAATAAACAACTATATCAAAATGAGCATAAATCATACACGAACATTAATATAAGACATATTATTCATCAAAGAACAAAAACATATCAAAGTCATTGTGATAAAAGTCATAACATATTATCACAGAAACAATTGTCATTCTTCATTACAACAAAATTATATATATTGTATCACATTATTTTAATTGAACTTAAGAATGACATATAAAATAAAAGAAACACAATATTAAGCGAATTCCTGATCATCGACTCAATTGAAATAGCTCGCTCTTTCATCTGAGTATGATCATTTTACATAATAGCTTTTTACTGAACTGGTCAAGCAAAAAAAAACAAGCTCACTGTTAAAACTAAGACAACAGTCTCCGATCAAGAACTGCAGCTTTTGAAAGGGTGGTAGCTCTGAAAACGCGAGATCCGTATAAAACGATTTTATTACTGTTTCCATTTCTTCGAATAGTTCTTGTCTGATACCACATAAGGTTTTGCATTCAAATAAGAAATGATGCGTATGTGTACAGGTACATGTATACGGACATCGGACATTACCGAAAATTTTCCCTCTGGGCACTTCTAAACAAATTCTCTCAAACAAAGAAAGACAACTCGAGTTTCATTTACTTTACCCTTAATACCGTAATGATCATATCGCGAAAATAATTGTCTGGTAAAATTAGTCCGTTTGATTTCTATAAAACCTACAGAAAAAAATTCTTAAAAATCCAGTTTTCAAATCAACAATTTTTTTTCTAGATGTATATTAATATATGATATATACGAACTCTGACAATTAATTTTAAAAATTTTGGTCCATTATTAAAAAAGTTACCCATTAGGACTCTATGTTAATATTTTCTGAAGTATAAAAATTTGCATGGAGTGAGTACAAATAGTGTAAGAGCCCAACCATCAAAACAAAATAACAGACATGTGCTTTCAATGTATATTTCATTACACCATGTGACATAGGACATTTAAATATTAAAAGGCTACTCATCAACTGACCATTAAAGGTGATTGTCAATTGTTATTAATGTCCATTAATATTTAAATGTCCTATGTCACATGGTACAGTCTGTTATTTGTACTCACTCCAGCCAGATTTTTACACTTCAGAAAATAATTAACATAGAGACCTAATGGATAACTTTTTTAATAATTGACCAAAAATTTTGAAATTAATTGTCAGAGTTCGTATATATCATATATTAATATACATCTAGAAATAAAATTGCTGATTTGAAAACTGGATTTTTAAGAATTTTTTTCTGTAGGTTTCATAGAACTCAAACGGACTATACTTATTTAAATCGCGAAAATAACCCCCACGCGAATTGTTTGACCCTCGAAATAGCGAAAATAACACCCCGCGAAAATACCCACGTTTACAGTATTGGAAATAAACCTTAGAGAATAGAAGGGACAATCAAAAATGGACAATCCAGATAAACAGGCAACATAGGATACACAAGACGAAGACAAACAAAAAAAACATAACACAATGTCTGTAGGACACCACTATTCGTAAACAAACACAAATAATTCGTAAATAAGACATGATCCCTCCCACAAACAACCAGAAGTAAAGACGAACCGAACATTGCTTTTATGCGGAAATCGTAACGGACATCACTACATGGAACTCAGAACGTAAATACACATAATAGAACGACAAAAACTAAAAAGATAAGCAATACGGACCCCACCATAAAACTGAAGTGAGATCAGGTGCTCGTGAAGGGTAAACAGTTCTTGCTTCTTATAAGACACCCACCGTGTTACTACTCATATGAATACAGTCAAGACCGGTAAAAGAAATAAACCACTTACTCCATCCACTCTGTAATACATTATACCTTCTCGATGATAGACCCTACTATTCTCAGCTGTATAGGTATTGGAAACAAACCACTCACTCCATCCACTCTATGTAATGCATTATGCATTCTTGAGAATTTGCTTATTGTTGCAGATATTGGATAATCTTTGTACCTTTGTGTACTGCAACTATCTAGAACATTTATTAATGTAAAACTTAATTATGCATATTGACGTAGATATGTTTTTTGTTGTTGAGTTTAAAGATCAAAATGAAAAGAACTAGTATGCATGTAAAAACCAATAGTATTGGTTCACATCAATATTTCATGACTTTTATGAAGCCTTTTAAAGTCTGTGGTCAATAAGCAGACCATGCAAACATTGATTTAGTAGAATATACACTGATCAATACATCTTCATGTGTTTTATTGATACATAATATATGAACATAAACTTCAATAATCGTGTAACTGAATAACGTGAGCCTGACTCACACTTTTGTATGGTTGTCATACCAATGTTGAATTTCAAAACTACTAGGAAATTATAAATGACACTTGATATGGGTAAGTTAATTCTTTTCATCCTATTGATTCAAATAATGCCAGAACCTTTGAAAGACTATACCAAAGGGAGTTTCGCTGGGTTGATATTCAAGTCCAAAAGTGTGTGCAATTGACATACTGTATGCTTGTATGCACAAATGACACACATCCTGGCCACCCTGGTTGTATTAACTAATAGTAATCAGGGGTATAAGAACCGGATGCAAAATTATGCTTTTACAACAAACACGCCCTCCCACACACACACACACCCTACCTCAACACACTCCACACCTACACACACATATTTTTGCCACGTTTAAGAAAAAGCTGAACTTTTTAATATATGACAAAAAACGATGTATAAGGGTATAGCTTGAAGCGAACAGTTACCACTAAATAACTTTTTTTTAATACTCCCCCTTTTTGGTCAACTCCGAAAACTTGCCCTCACACTCTTTGGTCAACTCCGAAAACTTCACTCTTACACAAAAAAAAACTTGCTGTTTTCCAGTTAACAAGAAAATAAACTTGAAAAATCTGGGACATAAACATCTTTGATTGCATTTCAAAACTCAAACGTGGATGTTTTTACTAGGCAAGATTACTACGATTTTTAGCTCGATTCCAGCGATTTCTTTTTGTTCATTCATGTGCCTATCCGCATCATTGGACTCAACATGCGAGTTACATTCAATGAAATCATGACGATGTCTAAACAAGCATGCTTAATTCAATATTGGGTCTTTTTTGTGCTAGTTCACTGAAACAACAGTCCGCGAGTGGACATGTCGCTGCGACACATTATCCTGATTCAGGACCAACGGGTCTTTGCTCTTACTCCTTTAAGTTGAGTGCTTAGTGGAGAAACGATAATTTCAGCCAAATACAAGTTTCATTGACCGGGGATCGAACCCAAGATCTAGGCAAGCACGCTAACCATTACGTCACCGCTTCAGCTTTTCTTTTTTGAAATATAAAAGCTGTGAAAAGGAAGTCCATGACTAAACAGTACCTCGGCAGTATGATCGGGGTATTCGATGTAGATGGAAATATTTGTCTCAATAGAAACCCAAAATCGCAAAAAGTTTTCCATATTTTATTTCCAGCTGTATATTTCAACGGTCAACAAACTGATATGTAACAATAAATCTGCAATACAAGTATCAAATAGATTAATCAAAATACTGGTAAAACAGTGATGGTTGATGATAATTATTTTTACAATTTGCGCTAAAACATGAAATTCGTAATTCTTGTGATTAAGAAAATAATACTCCCATTAACATCGCGGATTTACTAAATTATGATTAAAAAGTCCAGTTGTGACGGACAAAGAATAGGTGCTAATTGAATAAATTTAAATCTAATCTCTGAGGCACATATATTGACAAAGGCCAGGGATAAACTACATTTATAATTCATACAAATATATAGGGATTATAATACTTAAAAAAGTAATAATAAGGAAGTATAAAACAAAATTAACAAAGAAATATTGAAATCGGGAATTTCGATAATACACATTTCGAGATACAAAATGTGCCGGTTATAGTACTTTGAGTAAGAAATATTGTCTTTCACGTATGGAATATATATACAAAAGTATATTTACGTTACAGCACCTACAACAATGTGCTATCTAGACGCTTAATCATACTACGGACACCGGTTCTTTTAAAATTACTGTTCCGTAACCAATGACTCCTATTTCGTTGTGATCGTATTTTAATATATATGATATTTGACATTGAACTACACGCATTACTGGTTTCAGGTGTAATTTTATATTTGATCTAACGAGTTCAAAAATTGTGTATAGTCGACATTAATGCAAAATATGTTGCAGTTAACAAAGTGAATTAGTTTCAAGATTAAATAGAGCACATTCAAATCCGTTGTGAGAAAATTAAAACTTAAAAAAGGATTTTAACCTCAATATAAAACAATTTACGTTAGAGAATACTATTGAAATGTGCTATTGTTGATACGTAAATGTAGTAAGGTAAGTCATTTTTGTTTATATACAATATCTACGATATAACTGAAATAGTGTTGAAAGTGACGTTAAACACCATAGCCATGTTTATATATAATTGGTAAAAAAATGTATGTTATTATCATATCGTCTTATAATCCCAATGCAGAATAAATAATAAAAATGTCCACTAAAAATGCATGAAAATCATACTTTAATATTAATAAGGTACAATGTAGTGTATCTATTTGTCTGATTTAGAATAGCTTTGGTAAACAATAAAACCGGTGACTTTATAAACATTTGTTTGTGCTATTTTTTTTTCTTCCCTTTTTTACATTTTATTTTTTTAATGGAATACATTTTTTTTTAATTAGTGAATTACTTTTAAAAAACATGAAGCCATACAAGTCTATGGGTTTTGTTATCATAATGCACTGTTCATTTAGCATGTTTAGTGAGTATATCACTGTTCCATCAGTATATACAATGTAGCATCGGACATGAATAAAACCGCTTTGATTTGAAAATAACGATAAAGGTGAATGGGTGATTGACGGGCGGGAATGTGAAAACAATCATTTTGAAAATAAATCATTAAAAACGTTATATAACTTATACATAAAGCTTTTGTCCTTTTTCGTTTGACCATTGTGTTGTCTGTTCTTTTTCGTTTGACCATTGTGTTGTCTGTTCTTTTTCGTTTGACCATTGTGTGGTGTCTGTTCTTTTTCTTTTGACCATTGTGTTGTCTGTTCTTTTTCGTTTGACCATTGTGTGGTGTCTGTTCTTTTTCGTTTGACAATTGTGTTGTCTGTACTTTTTCGTTTGACCATTGTGTTGTCTGTTCTTCCATTTACGGATTCTGATTACCCCTTTGGTATATTAAAATTCTTCATACATGTATCTTCAACTTAATGTTGACATTAACCTTTTAAAAGTCATAAATACGTTATTTACGCAATTGTGAATGTATATACGTCTGAAAAACCAGTCAACTGTGATGAAGGAATATGTTAGGCCGGGAGAGGAGAGGAGCTGAGCTGTGCTTCGTATTGGCATTGTTGTCTCCCCTCTCCCGTCGTCGCTTGGGCTAGGATCGGCTTGGCTACATTCTGCTTCGCTAGTTTGGGGAACTAGCAATTATGCATATCTGGTTTAACTGGGTTTCGTGGCTGTGGTCCTAGAAATCAAATATACAAGAGTATACATTTGTACTTTTATTATTCGGAACATCAATAAAGTGAGCCATGAAAGAAATGTGTACAGAAATATATCATTGCTTTCAATTCAAATTCATTTATCTAAATAGCTTGGAAAGATAAAAATCAAATTACTATTTATATTTCAACTTTAATATGATTAACACTTTAAACTATAATTTACATTTTAGAAACCCATATGTTGAACAATTATTAATAACTTTGAACTTTTAACTTTCCAAATATTATTATTATTTTTTTTTAATAAACTGTACAAAGTACATACCTAGAAATCAAATATACAAGAGTATACTTTTATTATTCGGAACATCAATAAAGTGAGCGCCTGAACCTTTCGGTGCTAGGATTTTGAGCACTCACCGTCACGTGATGTTCGGACCTTGAATTTGATTTCTAGATTGCACCATTGGTCAGAATTTATTTTCCAAATCACAAGTGTCCAATAAAAAGTCCCTATAATTATAAATTTGGGTTTAAAACATATTTGTCAATTTAACCCTTTTTGTCAAATCGCAATTAAGTGGTTTTACATACATTTTTAATGCTCAAATATGTCAAGGTAATCTATATAGAAATTTAGTGTTAAGATATTTCTTTGTTCTTTTATCTATAGTTTCCGTCTTAATATATAATATTACATAAGTTTATTCAAAGTCAATTTAGGGAACATATACTTTATCATCTCAAGAATTAGGATTATAAAACTTTCATGGGAAATGTGTGATTCTTTCTGTCTCTAGAAAATGTTTAAAATCTGCAAACAAGTCTTATTTTTTTTCAAATAATTGTTTCTTCATTGTTCTGTTTAAATGGTATTATCATTCTAAATTCAATTTTATTTCATTTCATGCCTATTTGTTAATTTAAATGATAAATTTTAATTCCTTTAATTAAGATTTATTTTCTTCTAACTTCATATACTTTAGCTCCATCATACAACGATAGACATTGATAAAGTCCCTCGGTAGGACGAAAATTTTGTCATTCAACGAAGTGTTTAATTCTTTATCACTTTGTTTTGTGTACTTGGTGTTGTTTTACAAACCATTTTAGACGTTTATATATATATATATATATATATATATATATTCCCAGGAACAATATCTTGTTCAATCTGTGTTAGGTAAGAAACAATAGATAACATCAGAGATAACATCAAAATTGAGAAAGTTTGTTGTAATGGTGAAAACTATATTATATGTTCAATTATAATTACTTCAAGCCAAAAAGGACGATACCTATTGTGAGTTTATTACTCCTAGATATGAGGTATTACTCCCAGATACATGAGTAATACTCCCAGGATACATGAGTTAATACTCCCAGATATATATTTTCGCTAAAATTAAGACAAAATTGAAACGGAATACGAATGATCGAATTCGAAGCAAACATCTTTCAAGAAAATAGAAAATGTCAACAATATTTCGGTTACTGTAGGCAATAGGTTTGTTGTAATGTTCAATGTGCCGGTTTTGTTGCTGTTCTGCTCTTGGGTGTAGAAACAACATCCAAACACAGAGAATAAATCATGCTATTGTGTATGCCGTGAAATTGAAATTCTTATTCATATAACACTTTTATTCTTTTTCATATAACACTTTTATTCTTATTCATATAACACTTTTATTCTTATTCATATAACACTTTTATTCTTATTCATATAACACTTTTATTTTTATTTATATAACAATTTTATTTTTCCAAATCACTGATTCAAATTCAGTAAATAATAAATTTTGAGTAATTATTGATAATTATGTTTACTACAAGACTTGACATCCAAATACTTCTTAAATTATGATAAATAGGATATTTTTTGTCAATCTAAATGGTAAACAATATTTGTCAATATTGAGTGAAATACAATACATGTATGTAAACAAATTCTAGAGATTGGTTTTACTAACAAATTGGGAACACTGTGCATGTGCCTGACTCGTTTTCTGTACATTTATTTTACCAAACACACACGACATCTGTTGATCACACAAAGTTTGTGTGGACCCTTTCGTCAAACTCGATATGCAGTGTGTGATTAGAGAAATTGATAGAAAACCAGTTCTGATACACATGACTAAAAGGCAATGACCTTTTCATTAAATGTACATTTGAATACCGTCTACCGTCAACAATAATAGCTCTCTGAACTTGCTCTATAGTTGTACATGTTAACTTGTGATATTTTATTTTTTAAACCGTAATTATTTAACAGGACAATGGTCCGCGGAATAACAGTATTAAACAAATATTTAAACCATATAATAAATACATGTTAATATACAGGGCGATAATGTGTGCGGGGGTGGTTCAGTTTCAAACTTGTTTCTCTTGCGAAATATTACAACTCGTGAGACTGAATCACATTAAAAGAATTTTATTATAATCCTTAAATTTCCCCTCCATATTCTTTGGAACCTTACAGGACCACGGAGGTAAATACTATTACAAATTCTTAATCTCTGTCTGAATTACATGACATCAATTGAAAATAATTTTGCATGTAGCCACTGTTGGACCACAGTAACTTGAAATTCAAAATATGAAATGAAAATGGAAAAGTAAAAAAAAAAAAAACATTTATATATAATAGCCCTTTTTGTACATCTGTATCTTTTTATTTTATTATTTGTATCACAATTGAGTGTGTATAAATATGAAAAATTATATGTTTTTGCATTGAAAACAAGAAAATTGTCTTTGTAATTTTTTTTTTAATCGTTTATGAATTTTGAAACCGTGAATGTAATAATCAAAATGACTTTTAGTGTAGGATATATCCACTTGTAACCAGTAGTTATGATATGTAGTGAATGTATGATATATCGTGTGTGTGTGTGGGGGGGGGGGGGTGTCAACCCTATCCATTTTATCCCGTTTTCCATGTGATAACATGAATTGGCTCATTCCAGTGCCACGTTTTTACTTACAAAATGTGTTGCTTGTAAACTTATTCTGGTCATTAATATACTAATAACTGAAACAATGCCCACTTGACGTAAAATAACAATAAATCAACCAACCAAACAACCCACCAACCAACTGACCAACACACCAGCCAACCAAACAACTCACCAACCAACTAACCAACACACCAGCCAACCAAACAACCCACCAACCAACTAACCAACACACCAGCCAACCCACCAGTTTATCAATCTAAAATTTATTTTTACTCATTAGAAATGCTGCAGTAGATAATTCTAAAATCAAAAAAGATTAGTTCACATGGGCGAATATATGAATTGTGATATGATGTGTTCTCCAAATGTTATCTTTATCGGTCTGTCAAAAATGTGAAAATGACAAAAAAGCATAACTACGAATACATGTATCACTAAACAATATAAGTAATTTGTAGTGTAATTGCGTTAAACACCATCAAACAAACAAACAAACGTATAATTGATTGATTGATTGATTGATTGATTGATTGATTGATTGATTGATTGATTGATTGATTGATTGATTGATTGATTCTGGCTCGGGATAAAATACTCATATCCGCCAATCCATGTTACAACTCCCAACACATTCTGGCTTCCATGATTTATTTCTTAAACAGAACATAAATGATAGTCTGGTACTCGTAATCCCTCGAATTTTTTTTTATTGTTAGAAGGTCATCTCGCAACAACAACAAAAATGCGAGGGGTCAATAGTATCAGACTAAACATATGTGTCCGCTTCCAGTTACAAACAAATTCGAAAGGGACGTCCCATAGTTGTGCAGAACGAATAAAATACCCAAGACCTCGCTTTGGTGTTGACGGATTTTTACATTTTCTGTCATAGTATCAAAATTAAACTAGGATCTATTCTTTGTTTTAGCTTTTTGAATATAATTATTTCTTACATTATAATTTTTTAGCATTCCAACAGAACATGATTTTCATCTTCTATTGGATGAGCCAAGTCTGATTTCTTACAGATATTTAAATATCTTCCGTTTTCAACTTATAGGCAATGGTCGCATATTCTAAATTTAGTTATAATACGCCTTCCTTCCAAGTTATTTTTGACGTGAAGGACGACACAAGATATGTCTTTATGAACTTAGTTTAACCTTTTTAAACTATAATTATATTTGTTTGATGAACAGAAACATGTAAATCAAGTTTGAACCTGGTTCTGTCGCAATTTTTTCACCTTTCAACTTTAAACTTTGCTTCATAATATCCATGTTTTTTATCTCACGTTGGCGTAATATGTTAGCATGCTCTACTCGAGTGCAGGAGGGTAATTCCAATATTTTAGGGACCGTTGATGTCACCATCATCTGGTAAGTTAGATTTCCATCTACCTACGTTATCAGTCCCTATCACCTCTAAAGTGGTGAGATGTCCTGGTTAAAACTTTTGAGCGAGTTTTGTCTGTGGTTTTATTGCCGCCTGTGGTGAGATGTACTGGTTAAAACTTTTGAGTGAGTTTTTTCTGTGGTTTTATTGCCGCTTGTGGTGAGATGTCCTGGTTAAAACTTTTGAGTGAGTTTTGTCTGTGGTTTTATTGCCGCTTGTGGTGAGATGTACTGGTTAGCACTTTTGAGCGAGTTTTTTCTGTGGTTTTATTACCGTCTGTGGTAAGATGTACTGGTTAGAACTTTTGAGCGAGTTTTGTCTGTAGTTCTATAACCGTCTGTGGTAAGATGTACTTGTTAAAACTTGTGAGCGAGTTTTGTCTGTGGTTTTATTGCCGTTTGTGGTGAAATGTACTGGTTAAAACTTTTGAGCGAGTTCTGTCTGTGATTTTGTTACCGTCTGTGGTAAGATGTACTGGTTCAAACTTTTGAGCGAGTTTTTCTGTGGTTTTATTACCGTCTGTGTTAAGATGTACTAGTTAAAACTTTTGAGCGAATTTGTCTGTCGTTTTGTTGCCACGTGTGATGAGATTCTCTCCTTATACCTTTTGAGCAAGTTTGTCGATGATTTTATTGCCGCCTGTGGTAATATATACTTGGTATACCTTTTGAGCAGGCACCAGTGAAACTGAATGCCACGAAATATGGCCGAAAGTGACGTAAGCAACGATATTTATCATTAAATCTGTCCATGATTGTTAATTCCCAGAAATAAGAATATATAGATGAAGGGAAGACAAATGGTTGACGAAGAATTGCAGAATTCCTGTTTTAAAATGATGTTTGAATATTGGAAAGGCTTCCTAGCAGCAAATAGGAAATACATCTGGCAGTACAATACTATCATCATACATACAATTTTACGTTCACGGACATCTTTGTTTTCCTTTTTAAATAAGATTGTCAAATATGATTATATTAACGTTATGGAAATTGGTGTAGTTTTTATTCGATTATTATTTTCCCATGCAACTTAAGTGAAATAATGACATGCATGACCTGTCATTAGTATTTATGGTAGATTTGACATGTCAAGGAAATTTACAAAAAATGTAATCAGAATTTTATTGAATTGTCTAGAAATGACCTCAAATAACCGTAATATCTTTGTACTTCTTGTATCCATTGTAAATCAGCTTTAATGTTATATTCTGCCATTTATTAATACACAAATTAAATATATTCGTGATCAAAATGGCCATAGCTGAATATATCAAAGAGAGTTGCTGGTTAAATTTTGTGATTTTATTTGTGTCGTCTTGAACATACATGTAGACTTAGAACTGTGTTTGTCTTTTAGCATTATATATATATTGTAGATTTTCAATATTTTATACATATAAGAAAAGTAGAAGATACCAAAACGTGATAAAACAATTGTAAATCAACAAAGAAAACAAACAAGTGGCTAAATAGAAAAATACAAACAATAATTAACGTGAATAAACAATGAAAACTAAAGATAGGCGAAGCGGACTTCATCAAAACCCAATAGTGAACTCAGATGTTCCGGAGGGTAGGCAGTTCCTGCCATGACACAATCATTAGACTGGTGATCCAAAAGTAAAACTGCTTAAATGTCATCTTCGGTTGATTGTACAAAAAAAATGTACATAGTCATCTGCATTTGGTGTAGTTTTTAAAGAAAACATGGTGTGTTAAACATGTTTTCTATTTTCACACAACCGGTCAATGATTTAATTATTTGTAATAACAATAAAGCATATTAACGATGTATCGTATATATTGAAACTTACGAAATATCGTTTATGTCATGGTGACCAGAGTGGAATGTCCTGAAGAAATTAGTTGAAGCAACAATCAGTACAATTAATTTGTACCTTCTTTATGTTAATTTACATGTCCTTGCTACTGATACGTCATGTACCAGCCAGTATCAATTAAGCTGGTCACAATGTATGAATAAAGTAAAGTTTTAAGATACCAAAGAGGTATTCAGAAGTCGTAAATCGAAGAAGGACAGACAATGCAGTGGCCAAAAGACAAATGTTTACATAAGGACAAACAATGATGTACAGAATACTACACAGAAAACTATAGATCGAACAACACGAACCCCATTTAAAACCTTCTATGTTCTCTAGTGAAGGGTTTCGATCCGTCTCCCCCTCTTCACCCTTGGCTGTGGAGAATCTTAACCTTTGGCGAACTAAGATGATAACAATGTGCATTTAAAGATTCCTCTTTGTGTTATCCCCACATAAATTGATTTTCTTAACACGTTCTTCAAAACTCACCGTAAACATTTACTACGAAACTTTCAATATTTTGATTCATATCCAGCATTAGATCTTTGATTTAATTGTTAGAAGCTTATTATAAAAATCAGTTTCTGGAATAACCTTCATCAGGTACGCTTAAAGACAAAATATTTGAAAACCAAATAATTATAAAAAATTTTTTTAAAAAAAGTGGGAGCAAGAAAACCAATAAATAGATAGGCAAAAATCAGCTAAGGTCGCCCATACCTGAGTGAGAAGAACCTTAGTTTTAATATGGGACGAAGTCCCAACTATGGTAGAAATAGCAATTTTTTTTTCTATATACTAATGACTAAGTTTTCATGCACCGGAAATGACATACCGGAAACAATACATGTACAGCTACAGTGGGTTTCTGCAACAAAATTCGATGCAGTAAAAAATTGCTCTTGTAGAGTCACGAGTATCAAAGTACTAAAAACGACATATTGTATAAATAAAATCAAGAACGGGTACAAGGATGTAGAAAAAAAATCAAGTTGCAGCTCTCGTGAGAAGTGGAACCTGTTCAAAATATCGCGAGATAGAGCGTGAAGTAGTCCTTGATTTACTACTTCCGGTTATGAACCATGTTCGGTAGCGGATACGAAAACTGTCCGGAGTTTGGTCCTCGATATATTGTTTAAAAAAATTATTGGACTTCGTCCCAAGTTAGGTAACACCTATTATCATATTGTGGGACGAAGTCTCAACTATGGTAGAAATAGTAATTTTTTTCTATATACTAATGCCTAAATTTTCATGCACCGGAAATGACATACCGGAAGCAATACATGTACAGCTACAGTGGGTTTCTGCAAAAAATTTGATGCAGTCAAAAAAAATTCTCTTGTAGGGGTATGAGTATCAAAGTACTAAAAACGACATATTGTATAAATAAAATCAAGAACGGGTACAAGGATGTAGAAAAACAAATTAGGTTGCAGCTCTCGTGAGAAGTGGAACCTGTTCAAAATATCGCGAGACAGAGCGTGAAGTAGTCCTTGACAACCATAAACAAAGATGACCGACAATGTTTATAATTTTTATGATGTATAAAACTAATGACGGCTTTTCTCGTGAATAAAGCATCGCACATGAACAACAGAATGTGCAAACTAAAGCTATAGTACAATAAAGTTTATTTACTACTTCCGGTTATGAACCTTGTTCGGTAGCGGATACGAAAACTGTCCGGAGTTTGGTCCCCGATATATTGTTTAAAAAAAATATTGGACTTCGTCCCAAGTTAGGTAACACCTATTATCATATTAATAATTATAATTACCGTACTTGTTTTAGGAACTGTACATTTCGATAACATATATATTTTAAAGAAGGCAGACCATTGATCACTGTTAATTGAGAAAGGTTAAAAGTACCAAGATGTGATCAAAAGAAAATCGTAATCAATATAGAAAGACAAAGACGTGACAAAATAATAAATAGAAAGAGACAAAGATCAAATATAATTAAGATGAATAAACACAGAAAAATAAAGACGAGCATTACGGACAAAATCAAAAACTGGAGGTGTACTTAAGTGCCCCGGAAGGGTAAGCAGGTGTTCGGTTCGTTTTTACTCCCATTTGTCTTGTAGGGGTTTCATGTTTTAGTTACATGTTATTTGTATTTATTTACGTATAATGGTGTCCTTCACTATTTCCATACCAGATGATGTTCGTGTCGTTTAACAGTAACAGGACGGGTGTCACTAATAGAGCAGGAACGGCTAACCCCTGTGGATCATCTGAGTTCACCCCCGGTATTTAGTGGGGGTTGTGTTGTCAATCTTTGGTTTTCTGTGTAGTGTTTTGTAGATTATTGTTTATCCTTTGGTCCTTTTTCTTGTATTGTCTGTTCTTTGATTTACGGCTTTTGATTACCCCTTTGTTAGCTTCAAACTTATCTTTTGCACCACAAGACATTAATGCATTTAAGTGTCTGTCTCACAGAAAACCATGCAAACTCGTAACATAGTGATATTTTCAAAACCTTATGAAATCTTGTCCATGAAATACCTTTGGCCAAGTACAATTAACACACAAAATATTTTTTTCAAATTTTATTATTTGACTGAATTATTGGGGTTTTTTGATTTTTCCAGTATTTCAATATAAATGAAGCCAAAAACACTGATTTTTACAATATTTCAACCTCCAATATATTTTGTATAGCATAAAATGTGTCTGTCTCATATAGTATCCAGGATTAATCAACTTTCACTGTATCAATTAACATAATATACTCAATATTTGGTCGCATGGATTTTTTACAGGCCACACTTTAATATACCCATAAATCAGTAAATGGCCTTTTATGCAAAAATTGTACATATATAACAGGAAATGTCTCCCTTGGGGGAGAAAATAAAAATATCCCTAATTTATTTTGATATAATTTTGTTTTCATACAAAAACATACAAAAAATCCACCCTCGGCAAATTAAGATAAAATGGTGAAAATAAGGACAAAAGTAATGTGCGCTTAGCCGAAAATGGACAAGGTGACTAGGAAAAACAGTAGAGCAGTGTTAATGCTCAATAAGTACCAAAATATCAATACAGAAGTTATGTATAGTATTCCAGAGATATAAAAAAAAGAGTTTAATGAAGATATAAAATTAAGGTACATTGTGGTTTTTCCTCTTTTTCTTGTTTAAATCAATGATCAACAATATTTCAGAATCAAACAAATGAATAAATATAACATAGCATCTTTCCTTTACATTGTCAAGATTCTATATTTATAAACTATTGACCTGAGCAGATTCAGTGTGTTTTAAATCGGTCATCCAATCAGGACTCTCATTATTGTCCAAGATAAAAATACATCGCTAAAATTACCTGTGGATTTACATAGAAATAGGAGATATTTCGTCATAAAACTTCACACATGGTTTTGTCTATCATATTTCTTGAAGACAAACATAACATTTTATTGCATTTATCAATATTTTATGAGTACCAACAGTTTTTTCAACACCGTATCTGTTCACGTAACTACACATGTACATGCTACTCACAGTGACACAGTGACCCGTGACCCCAATTAGCACGACTGAGCAGTCTTTCATATATATGGTATATAATATTATAATCATTAATTTCTAGCACTGCAATAACCTCTGATAGAGTTCCATCTTGACCGACATCTTCATTGGGAATTTCTTTAAACTGAACTTGTAGAGTACTCGAAGAAGTTTCTGATTTTGTCTTCGGCTTACTTAGGAAAGATGCCATGTAGCTTTTTATCTGACTTGGATTCAACCACTCCAACTTCTTAAAAACTTGTTCCCTCTATTCATCGCATGATTTTCGAACTTCATTGGCAAGTTCAACATAATCTGGCCTTTTCCCTGTTTTTCAGACATATTTTGTTCAGTTTCACTATATGTTTTTTCCATCAATTTCTTTACTTGTAAGAATGTTTCTGGAAAATAAAAGTGATATATGATATATACAGTACATGTATAATTTGTATTTGTCAACCTTATTCTTCAGTGTTGGAAGTTCATGTTAAGTGGTTTCTTAATAATGAGTTGCTAGTTTCTTTAATTATGCCTTTGTTGTCCAGTAAATCTGTTGACGAAAAAAATAAACCCATTTTTTTTAATTGGCTGCCTTCTGGAGGAGAAAATTTCTTTGGAAATCTAATCTCAACGAGATTAAAATACACTATACTCAAGTCAAAATATGTAGGGAAGTAGTTACTACGTTTCTAAAGCTTGCTTTAATTCATTCTATATTTTTCGGAAATGGATATATATCAAATATTACTCCAGATTTCTATGAAACCAAATAATTTTATCCTTGCTCTATACAACAAAATATTTCATCTGTCTCAGTTTCACTAGTCTACATGTAAATTTGCACTCAAAATAGCCAGTAGGCCTTACTTTTTATAAGCTTGAAAAGGCATAATTCAACGGCTGAAATAACATTATCCAAAATAACAGAAATGTGTCAATGTGATACAAATTCCCCGGCCTCCTGTAACTTTAAAACCCAAAATTCAAGTTTGAAATGTCCTTTATTGTTGATTACAACATAACCAAATTTCAAATCACTCAAGATTCAGTTGAGGTTTGGAAGTTATTGAACAGATGTATTGTACAGTGGGATGGAATTTATTGTTGCACAATAATGATGTAAACCTGTATTTCACAGACCAAACTAAGGGACCAAGCATTCCACTTATATACATGTATGACTTAAGGGGGGCTATGGTTTTAAACTTTTTACCCTGGAGTTAAAAATGATTGACGCTTTGCAACAAAATATTTGTTTTCTTCTAAATTTATCATTAATTCTTATACATGTATGTGACCAAAAGTATTGGCGCATGTAAAAAAATCCCTATATAATCAACCAAAACCATATTTTTTCAAAAAATTATTGTGAAGTCATTTCTGGATAGATGTTAAAAAATTTTACACCAAGACATTCGGAATTGTCTACATTTTGTTTGTTTATTTGCTCATTATGTTTATATGAGTTGTTTTTATTTGTACATAATTTAAACATGATTGTTAATTTTTAGGATTTATTTTTAGTTGAAATATATAAGAAAATCAAAGTCAATTTTTATTTGTTGTGTTTAAATTATGTACAAATAAAAACCACTCATATAAACATAATGAACAAATAAACAATCAAACTATAGACAATTCCGAATGTGTTGGTGTAAAATGTGTTAAAATCTATCCAGAAATGACTTCACAATAATTTTTTGAAAAAATATGCTTTTGGTTGATTATATAGGGATTTTTTTTACATGCGCCAATACCTTTGGCCACACACTGTATAATGCATGCGAATCAGAATTTTTTTTTTCTTCACCTCCTACACCAAAATAGTTGTTTAGTATTTGTAAAAAAAAACATAGCCCTCTTTTCTCAAGTTGAATAGTTAGACTCTTAACAAGTTTGTTCACTGAATGGACTTCTAGCAATAACCACTTTGAAATGTTTTTCTCTTGAGGTATTTAGCTTACCAGAACCAACTTGAATAGTTTGTCTTGTTTTCAGGCAATACTCTTTGCATAAGGAAGGACTTGCTCCATGGTTCTCTCTAGATCTGGTCTTTCCATTGTTGTGCTTTGAATATACACATAAAACTTTGCCTCTCCTCCATCTAGTTACAAAGTATACTCTGTTTCTGGTATATCTTGAGATTCAATGAATAGTCGATGGTGACAATTCTGCTATGTATAAGATAAAAAGGGCCTCAGGCAGTGCCTTTCTATGTATTTTTTCAGATGATTTCAGGCCAACGATAAGGAAAGCTGCATCAGCTTTACATTGGAATATATGTATAATGTTTGAACTGCAAAAGTTACAAAAGTTAGAAAAATAACACGGTGTTGGTTTATCCACTGTAAGTCTATCTGTATTAACTACCTGCTATTTTCCATTCTGTTACTACTGTCTCCTACACCATGAACACGATAAAAACAGTACTCACAACCACCATTCTCACACTATTTTTGGCAAATTGTGTCCAGTTAGATTTTATTGTCAACTGCAAACCTGTAGGATCACATAAAAACATCAAAGAAAATAAAGAGGCACCAGATAAGTCTTGGTCAGTAACAATTGCAAACCAAGATACATACAAGTCAAGCATCTGCACAACATCCATGATGGTGCTGACAAGAAAAACCAAAAGTATCAAATATGATAGACTGGTATTAACATACCTATGTAGCATTCTCCTAACAAATATGATAGACTGGTATTAACATACCTATGTAGCATTCTCCTAACAAATATGATAGACTGGTATTAACATACCTATGTAGCATTCTCCTAACAAATATGATAGACTGGTATTAACATACCTATGTAGCATTCTCCTAACAAATTCATATGCACCTGAGCCAAACCCTGGTCCACCTAAATACCCCTGTGGATCCTGCTACAAAGCTTGCACTTGGAAACAAAAAGCGGTATGTTGTGAAAGTTGTGATCAGTGGTACCACATAAATTGCCAAGGTATCGACGAGAAAATGTATAAAATACTAGATAAAAGCAATCTCTCATAGAATTGTATAAACTGTGGTATGCCAAACTTCTCCACAACTTTTTTCAATAGTACCATACTGGAATTATCGAATACCTACTCAGAATTAGAAATAAGAAATGATTCTGACAATGAAAGCCCTGAAAATATTGGATTACCAACATACACATCATCACCAATCCAAAAAAATCAAACACAGTCACCATCGACAACCAAGAAAAAACAGGGTAAAAATAATAAGGACACCCACATGTAAAAAAAACTCTGAACCACTATATATAAAGAGTGCTTACAATAAATTTTCAGTCGATAAAAAACAAAAAACCTGAAGTAGAACTTATCATTGAATCTTGTAAACCCAGCATAATATTTGGTACCGAGACATGGCTCTCAAATGACATCTCTCCATATGAATACATCCCATCCTCTAAATACAACATTTATACGAAAAATAGAAAGGATAGCTATAGGGGAGTATTACTGGCTATCTCAAACCAGCTGACATCCACACAAATCACAAAAGCAGGTACCGATTTAGACCTTGACACAAACTGCGAAAATGTGTGGGCAAAAATATCATACGAAGGCAACAAATCACTTTATCTTTGCACATACTATCGACCCCCATCCGATAAAGGAGATTCACTAGAACAACTGGGTATCTCACTGAATAGAGTCTTATGTAAGAAAACAAATTCAAACATCTGGGTAAGTGGCGATTTCAACCTTGGCCACATAGACTGGAATACACCAGCAGTCATACCTAATAAACCTGAAGCTCCCCTACACCAACAACTCCTCGATATATTACATGACAACAACCTAACACAAGTCATAAACAAGAACACCCGAAAAGACACAGCATTAGATCTGCTGTGTATGACAAACCCATCATTTGTCAATAGAGTCGAAACTTTACCACCAATCGGTGCTAGTGATCATGATATAGTTTACAGTGAAATAAACCTAACCCTGCCGCAAAATAAACAACAAGCTCACAAAGTGTTAAACTATAAAAAGGCACAATGGGATCAAATAGAAAAAGACCTCACTGAAACTTACAAACAACTAAAAAAAGATCAGGATAAAATGAGTCTAGATGAATTATGGAACATTTTCAAAACCAATGTCCAAGAGACTATCCATAAGCATATTCCAACAAAAAGCATTGGCAACAAATCAAGATTACCTTGGGTAAATAACCAACTAAAAAAGTTAATTAACAAGAAAAACAAGTTATATAAAAAGAAAAAACGAAATCCCAAGTATCAAGAACAATATCAGAAAACTAAAACCAAGCTTCAGAACGAAATGAGAAACTCATACTGGCAATATATAGAAAACATGATTTTTGATATTGAAATAAATGAACCAGATCAACCAAGCTTCAAAAATACACCAAAAAAACTTTATTCTTGCATAAAAAGCCAGAAAAATGAAAACACCGGCATAGCTCCTCTACGAAGTGAAGGTACCCTACACTCAAATCCATCTGAGAAAGCAAATATACTAA
>MJUT01064201.1:301198-315750 GCA_002080005.1 Gigantidas platifrons
TCACGATGTGCTCCTTGATACTTATCCACACCTTAAATAAACAGAAATCATGTTTTTATCTTAATAAATGTAAAAAAGAAAAAGAAAAAATGAAAAAAGAAAAATCAAACAAAAATTGTAAAATCGAAAATTAAAATTAAAAGAAAAATTGTAAAAACTGAAAATTTATAACAAAAAAAAATAATAGCAATTATATCAAGCTCTAATTTACTATGTTCTGAAATTTTTTTTATAAATTTGGAAACATTTTACCAGGCATGCGTCGGAAAGTAAACATCAGTACGTTGATGGTTTTCCGTAACAGAAGAAGAAGAAGGCTGCCATTTCTAATTTTACAATCTTAGAAGTGAAGACTTCCGAAAAGGGAGGTTACTCCGTCACTCTCTCTATCAGATAGACATGTGTATTTTCTTGCTCAACTTTTAAAGTTCGGATTGAAAAAGGGAATTAAAATGATATATCATATGTAATTTATTTACAATAAACACACAAATCATCTTTAATAAGAATCACTAATAGTTTATTGCAAAAATTTGCATATATTTTAGACAATGCCTTTTAAGCTAAAATTGCACACATGACCATACTTTTGGGCGCAATAACTTTTTTTCAAATTATTTGCCAAGGGCAGATTTTTTTTATGTTATAGTTTTGAGATTGATCTGTTCAAAAATGTTCATTTCAAATCATAGAAATCTCCCCCAACTCCAATATTGTGCATCAAAATTAAGGAATTTTACTGATTTTGAAAATTTGTCTATATAGCTTATTTTGTGATAGCCTTAACAATTTTCACAAAGTTTTTTTCAAAAATTGTTTTTGGTGATCATTGTCTTTAAACATTATACTTTAAGGAAACTATGTGATTTTTTACTTCTGAGATATGTATTAACAATAATAAACCGTCAAAATAGGGGCGTTTTTTATCCATTTTTAAGGATTTTTGCAATGGTTAAGGCCTAAAATGAAAATCCTCATTTTACAAGAAAAGTGAAAATATATAGGAAATATGGATGATATATTTTAAAATACTAGGCATCAAATATTTAGAAAATGTATAACTTTTTTTTCTTACTGAAATTAGCTTTGTTACATTTTGTTTGGATTTTGCATGGTTTTCTGTGAGACAGACATTTAAGAAGTAACAGCAATTTTTTATAATAAACACATTTCACACAATTTTCGTCCACATATATTGCTTATATTACATCATGAAATGGAGGCTGGTTTTGTTAAGTACGATCGAGGATTTATTTGATGTAATAAGGTTAAGCCACCGACAATAATAATATGCTTTATTTATCAGTATGAAAAGGGCATTCAACGCCCAAATTAAGTCAAGACTCTTACAAATATCGATAGTCATATAAGTAATACATGTACGTGATTATTAAATAGTTGATAGCAGAATCCTCAATAAGGTTGAAAAAAGTACGTCTTCAACATCTTTTATTACGAAAGATATAATCAACATGTTACTTCTATTTAAATAATAAATTTGTGCATTACTAATGTAGATTATATCATAATATGGTAATTGTGGGCCACCCACACTCAAAATATAATTAATAGACAACCGTTCCCCAAATTCTATAGTATAATGATATGATTTGGGTTCCAATTGGGTTCACTGTGTTGGTGAAATATATCACGAGTGTGTATTTGGGAAATTTCTATCACAAAATGAGATGCAGATTCACGTCAAATGTAATATATGTACAATATACCTGTCATTCGTCCACGTTTAGCAAATTATTGTTTCTGAAAATACGGATTAAGCCAACAGGTAAATAATTGCTACAATTGTGTTGATATTTACATTTTGACGTTTTCTACACAAAGGACCAGCATATCACCCTCCTTCCAAAATAAGCAGGGAAAGCTGTCGTGATGTCATCTTTGTCCGTTTAAATCATGTTATTGTAATAAGTGATGTAAGCTGGAGATCTCTGGTAAAAAAAATCCTTGAACAAGTTTATGACTACATTTTTGGACATTGTGGATTTGCAAATTACATGCACATTTTGAGAATAGTTCCATTCCAAATCTAACAAAATCTGTTAGTCTCTAGAATTAAACATACGTTACGAGAATTAAGTAAAATAATATGTGTTCTAGCGAAGAACGTTCTTGCTGTTTGATGTAAATATGATGTCCATATTTTAAAAGAGGAAATTGTCAACTTTAAACCCATCTCTGAGAAAGATGTCATCAAAAACAATGTTTATCAACTCAATCTCATCCACTAATAGAAATATTCCTACTAGGTACTGGATACTTAAATTACACAAACAACCTTTCAAATTTCGCTTTATATCAGTCTCGAACAAATGGTATACCTCAAAATTTATGTTCCCATAAGAAGCGCCTGATCAAGCAGCGTGTTATTAATTTTTATAATGATGACTACAAAGACACTGGAGTAAACCATTTTTGGAGTGCTACAAATTATGTTGAATTCGTTCCCTTGATTCCATGGACATGTATATTATTGTCTTTTCTACCTTGTGCACCACTCTACCATATACTTATTCAAATTGATTTTTCCTTTTTTATTTAGAACTAAATGAAAATAAATTCAAGAAATTGATTCGGACCTGTAAAATCAAATGTTCATGTCGAGGACTGTGCATTATAGCATACCTGTGGTATTATTGAACAATCACTCCTACTCAAAAATAACTGTAGATGATACGACGTAATCTTAACTGTAAACAATATTAATTTTCTTACGTTTGTAAAACAAATTTATGCAAGGGAACTTACGTTGAATTAGACTAATATTACCATTGACTCTTGACATGTTTTTGATTTAGACTTAACCATCCCTCAATGTAAATATAAACACGTATGTCTACGACCAAACAAACGAGTTGTCTTCTCCTATCGACAATTTGTGGATGATGACGTTCCTTTGACAATGGTATTTACACTTCTCAATTAGGTCATGTTGCACGTATTTTTAATAATGTTTCTGCTTCAATGACCGAAATCTCGTGATAACAGAAAGAAACTTACCATTTGCATAAATTATTGAGAACTTTCACAAAGTTTTATGACCGCTATAACGATTTTGTATAGAAGTACAATTCTACATATAGCTACCAAAGCTATTTACGTATAATGGTGTTCACCACGATTTCCATATCAGATGGTGTTCGTGTCGTTTTATAGCAACACGACAGGTGTCACTAGTGCAGCAGGAACGGATAACCCTTCCGGGCATATGAGTTCATTTCCGGTTTGTAGTGGGAGTTGTGTTGCTCAATCTTTGATTTTCTGTGTAGTTTTTTGTTGCTGTTATCCGTCTTTTTTTATTTCTTCTTTTTTTTGTATTGTCAACCGCATCGGTGGTGTAATGGTTGGCGTGCTCGCATTTTTGTCGGGACAATCCATATTTAACATATCAACCACTATCTGATTAAAATCACACCTCACTCTGGCTTCCACTTACTGGTATGTCGGTATGTCGCGGCGTTATAACATTTTTCGACCAATTGCATTGCTCGTAGCAAACACTTTCAAATGATAACGCTTTCATAGTCACATAACCAACATTTTCATTGGACGGTAATGTAGGATCACCCGCATGTGACCTATAATGAGGTTTCTTCAGATTGTCCACGCCGTGACATATCAGTAAAGAGGAGTAAGTAAGAGATGTGAATTTAATCTGATTGAATCAACCAATCACAAACAAGGTGTATAATATTCGAAACGATAGTCATTTGTACTCTTATATAACGTTAAAGGACCTTTTTTAATAAAAAAAATAATAATCGTGAAGAAGACATTATGCTTGTTTAAAGATTTAACCTTTGGTTGTTTAAGTGGTTCCTACTTTTTACAAAAATTTATCACTNAAGTTCCACTTGTGAAGCAGGTACAACATTTGGTTTAAAGCGTCACAACGTTGAAAATGTCGCTTTTTAGCGTTACGTTACGTTACGTTACGTTACGTTACGTTACGTTACGTCACGTTACGTTACGCAACATCTTGCGTTCAGTCAAAACATTTTATATTAAACTATATTTTATCAAATAGAAAATATCTGCTTGAATTTATCCGCCAGACAGTGACGATCTTTTGAAAGTACTCAAATAAAAGGACAATTCTAACATGACCTCCTTCTTTCGCTTTGATTACAAACGAGCGATTTATCCATTCGGTATAATCTTATTAGCACATGCGCCGATGAATGTGACTGACTTTTCCATTGGCAGTATAAATTGTGTGCGACATTTTCCGCAAACGTAAATATAAATTACCGTCTTCCAATCAAAGTATGGTACCGTATTTGTACTCTTAGACATATCAGAATCGAAATAAATCATTGAAGCCAGAATGTGTTTTGAGTTTTAACATGGATTGGCGGATATTAGTAAATTTTATCCCTAGCTTCTGGCTCGGGATAAAATGCTAATATCCACCAATTCATGTTAAAACTCCCAACACATTCTGGCTTCCATGATTTATTTCTTAATTAGATTTCTTTTTTAATGAATATTTTTATATTGATTTAAGATTGTTTCTGTTATGACAATTTAATATAGGTGTATATGAAATTAAAATTCTACAATAGTAATGCATTCTTAAAATGGAGGCCGTCGTGGTCGTCACGGATCGTATGGTAATTGGATTTACAACTACCTGTGCAATCAGTGCCTATAACCACTAAAGTTGTGGGTTCGAATCCCGTTCATAGCGAGGTGTCCTCGATACAACATTATGTGATAAAGTTTGTCAGTGACTTGGGGCAGGCCGGTGTCTTTTCCGGGTACACCGGTTTCCTCCACCAATAATATTGACCGCCACGATATAACTGAAATATTGTTGAAAGTGGCGTTAAACACCATAAACTCATAAACCCATACCTATTTAATTAATAAAATAAACAATGAACATTAATTTAAGAAAAGTATGAAGACACTGAAGGGGTATTCAGTCGTAAATGGAGGCAGGCCATACAATTCAATGGTCGAAACGCGAACATCACTAAAAACCGCGAATAAATATTGTTGAAAATGACGTTAGGAAAGAAAGAATTAAACGGCAACAAATTGTTAATTGACAAAATGTACGATATTCCCGTCAGGATATTTTCCCTCTATCGTAATATTTAAACAGATAAGTGTTGTATCAAACATCAAATGGACGGTTTCCCTCAAGTTCTACCGAATTGTGTACGTGTCATAATAACAGTCTATCGGACAACATCTCTGAATTGATAATGGAAATTATTCGGAACACTAAAATGTTATACGTATACATTCATTCTAATTAAAACAGCCATACTCAGTTGTCATGGTTTCTATGCAAACTTGTGTCCCATTAGTCCCTGATAAAATCAGGATTACAATTCAATGGCGATGACTATGATTGCCAAATATCATATTGGTGAACGAAACTGCTTGACATTTGAATACAACGCAATAATGGCAATAAAACGAAAGTAAATGATGTCGACAGAATGTATATTTTTTAAAGTGAATATTGTATTTCGCGATTTTTTAAAACGCCAAGTACAAAATTAAAGGTGATTGAATGTCGACTTCTTTCGCTCTATGAATTCACTGCGAAATCATTACGTGCGTACATTCTACGGCGATTGGGTATTCCTGTATAGTGAAGCATCCAATCAAATACGTTGTCTGTACAGCTCAGGAAAATTACAACCAAATTTGTAAGGGGTTCGTGAACACATACAGACGAATATCTGTCTTTCCGGAGCACCTGATCTCTATGTACCAGGGTTTTTGTGGGGTTCGTGTCGTTAAATCTGTTGTTTTCTGTGAGTCTGTCCTTCGATTAAAGGCTGCAGGCCACAGGTATCCCTTTGGTATTTTCAAACGTTTTTGAAACCAATTATCGGTACCATCTACGAAATAATACATGTATTATAAAAACAGATACAACAAAAACATAAAGATCTGAATCAATATTTATAATTAAGACAACCAAAAGGAAACTGATGCAAAATAACAAACTTGGATGACACATGCAGTAGTGACCACATAAACTACAGAAGGGCAAGTTTATCTAAAAATAGATCTACCTTTTGTAAGTTAAACGTTTTCATTTCTTAGAAATTAGAAGAATACTGCTGACGTTGGATTTTTAGAAGGAACAGGACATGTTTCTATTTATCTCACGATTGATACATATTTTGCCCAATCTTTCATTCTTCGACTCTCTCCATGTAGTTGGTCTCTTCATCTCCAACACAACTCTTGATTATCACCAAATAGCAGAGTTATTAAAAACATTAGCCTTAAACAATAGTAGAGATATAACATGAGATAAAATCATATTGTACCACCACTAGCCACCACTAGTCACCACTAGTCATACCACTAGTCACCACTAGTCACCAAAGCACGGTATTTTGGAATGTTTAATTATCTGTTCAATAAGTCTTTCATGTTCCAAGATAGGTCAAGGATTTATGTCGGCATATGTGGTCTTTTTTTTTGTATTCAATGACTTTAGTTAGGCGGTAGTTTTTTGTTCAATCTATCTGTTCTCATAATCTTTTTATATACTGTCATATTATTTGTTTAAATCGATCGATGGTATCAAATTTCAATATTTTTAAATACTTTGGGACATATTTTCTTTTATTATTGACATGTACATTTGACCTGAATTTGTTCGTGTACCAGTTACTGTCTGAGCTTTTAATAGTAAAATATAAATAAAATAATATTGGTCAAGGAAAACTATAATATTATTACACGCATGAATAACTCGGTTGCTACATACACGTAATAGACTAAACAAAGTACATTTTTTAAAATTGTAGTCCCCAAAAATCTGTTGACTCCACTTTTTAGGTTTAAATCGAAATTTATATCCCGATAATGTATGATATTTAAGATTTACTTCGAGATCTTCTTTTCTGTGTTAGAAATGTATTGTGTTTTCTCAAACTAGGATACTAAATAAAGCCTCATCTTACAACAAATGTTAAAGTGCCTTTCCAGCATAAAATAAATAGTTCTCGTTTTTTCATATTTTGTTTATGTTTAATCCATAAAACTATTTCTGAAAACTATTTTGAAAAAACATGAAGAAATAAATGTGTGACCGCGTGTTAAAAAATCGCTTTTGCACCTGTTGATGATTACAGGGAAAAGCAACTTCCGGTTCGATTACCAAAGCAATACAATGAGAGAAGTTTAGATGACACTACTTGGTAATAATCAGTTATTAAACAAAATTGGGGAGCAGGAAAAGACTACCCTTCCGGGACACATTGTTTTAAATCTTTTGATATGTAGCAGGTTTCGTGGTCATAGCTTTACATTTCCGTGTGTTTTATCGTACTCGAATTTTCTCTGGTTCGTCTTTAAAGCAATTCATTCACAACAAAATTTCGATATTAAATGGATAACATTTTTAGAAAAAATATTACACAAAATTTATTAAAGTATGGCAAACGCAAACTTTCAATAGCACCGAGTGGCTAAAGCAAAGAATAAAACAAAGATTGTAACACCAGATTTTACAGGATTGGAATTCGTCATTCGATAATTCCCAAACAGCATTTAATTATAGAATTTTCAAAACTGATTTTAAATTTGAAGAACTTGATATTTTAATATGTTAGATGATCAACATTCTCTTCTTTTATGTAAATTTAGAACTAGGGAAGTTGGAGTAATATTCATAGGGAAATTGCGAACTTTATCAAAAGAATAAAATTGAAGACGAATATCATTACATATTTGTCTGTACTAATTTAAGCGAAAAACATAAATCACTACTTCCAAAACATCTAATAAAACGTCCAAATATAATAAAATAAAATAAAAATCCATGACTAGCAAACGAAAACGAAAACCAATCCTGCAAAAATTATGTAAATTTATTAGATATATAAATAAGATAGTCTGTCCTCCCGTCTAATTTCTTCAGTTGATTTACTGTACTTGTATATATTCTATTTAGTTTAACCAGTTCATTTCTTTATGATTTCTCTGTATATGGTCTATTGTTAAACCATATGCTTTCTATCTCTGAAACTGCCTTTCTATGAATTACTTTATTGTTATAAGAACAATAGCCTGTGTTCACAGGGTGTGACGACAGGGGTTTCTGGAAACCCTTGTCTTCACACCCTGTGAGCACGGCCTATTGTGCCTACAACAATGAAGTAATTAATTACCACTCAGCTGAAAATAACACGAAAACTGGATATTGAAAAACTGAAAAAGAAAACAAAGATCTTGTTAATGAAGTATAGTATTTTTTCGGGAAATTTATTAAAATTATGTGAAAATTGTCGAAAATGAGACTATTATTACCTGGGGTTTTTTTATTCTGAAACCCCTTTTTAAATTGCCTGGATCCAAGCCTTTAAAAAAACAAAACAAAACAAAATAAAAAACATTGACCTGTTAAATGCGCACTTAAAACTGAACAGTTTTTTGGTAGAAAAATACTTTGTCATATTCAACATATATTCTTACTTACTTTATTTAGCAGTTCTGCGTAATATTTGTGACAATATGGTTAATATTCATTTTCTACAAAAAGTTCAGTTTAATATAACGTCTATCATTCCTGAAGATCAAATTACATATCAAATAACATCTCTCATTATTAATCAATCAAACTGTTTAATCCTTAATGCAACTCAGTCATTCAATCTATCTTTATAGAAGAGGTACCCAATGTGGAAACCACAAAAATGTATGGATTTATGAAATTTAATGTTTCTGTGTAATTGAATCGGCCGAAAACACATTTGGTACAAAGTCTGGTCCCAGAAAGCAGAGACAAAAAATATTTCAACAACGGTTTAATAATGAGTGTCATGAAAAGAGAGTTAAATTTCATGAGGCGAAGAAAAAATATAACTCGCTAAAAACTGATGAAACTCGACACGCATTGAAAGTGGCATGTAAAGAATACAAATATATGATGAATAAATGTTTTCACGAACATCAGTTCAAACTAGAGAATGATCTTCGTAAAACATCAGAAACAGAACCTAAAGAATTATGGAAAATTCTTAATAATATGAATAGATCTGTCCAAAATAAATCTGAAATACCTATAAATGAGTTATAGGATTATTTTAAAAATCTTAATACTAATAATGAAGAGGAAGAGTATGTTGATTTTGTATTACCTGATTGTGATGATGAATTTGTTAACAATATTTTGAATGGGGAAATAACTGAAGATGAAATAATCTCAGCTGTTAAAAATATGAAAAATAGCAAAGCGCCTGGATATGATCTGATTGTAAACGAGTATGTGAAATCCACTGTACATCTACTTATGCCCTTGTATAAAAAATTATTTAATAAAATATTAGATTCAGGATCTATTCCAGAGGGATGGACGATTGGGATAATTTTGCCGATTTATAAAAATAAAGGGGACCCCCTTAATCCTGATAATTATCGAGGTATAACCCTTGTCTCATCAGTTGGAAAACTTTTCACTTCTATTATAAATAATAGATTATCAAAATTTTCAGATTTAGTAGAAATTGTACCTAAGTCACAGGCAGGTTTTCGAAAAGGATTTTCAACACTAGATAATATTTTTGTTTTATATGTATTGATAGAATTACATTTTTCTTCTGGTAAAAGACAGTATTGTGCATTTATTGATTTCAAAAAAGCGTTTGATACTGTGTGGAGAATGGGGTTATGGCAAAAACTTATACAAAACAAAATTACTGGGAAAATACTTAAGGTTATTTTTAATATGTATGATAGTATCAAATCATGTGTGAAACAAGGTAGTGAAATTTCTGGGTTTTTCTCATGTGATCTTGGGGTCCGTCAAGGGGAAAATTTATCCCCTTTCTTGTTTTCAGTTTTCCTGTCAGATCTCGAAGAGTATTAGAGTGTTAACTATATTTCAGGTCTCCACACAATTTCACAAAAAATCCAAGAACATTTGAGAGTTTATATGTTGATTTTTATTCTTCTATATGCAGATGATACCATTATATTAGCAGAATCCTCCAATGAACTACAAAATTGTCTAACAATTTTTGAAGATTACTGTAACATGTGGAAATTATCTGTAAACGTTGTTAAGACAAAAATTATGGTGTTTTCAAAAAGAAAATTTATACCTAATCAAAATTTTCTATTATGTGACTCAAATATTGAAATAGTTTAATCCTATTCATACCTTGGTTTATTGTTTTCTTATAATGGTAAATTTAATATGGCGAAAAAGAAACTAGTTGAGCAAACTCAGAAAGCTGTGTATGCATTATATCGGAAAACTAGAAACATGGCTATCCCTATTGACCTTCAGCTTTAACTGTTTGATTCTCTTATTGAACCTATATATTGTTATATGTTTGTGAAATCTGGGGTTTTGAAAACATAAATATTTTAGAAAAGGTTCATTTACGTTTTTTGAAAAACATCTTATTTGTTAAATCAAGTACTCCAAATTTCATGGTATTTGGAGAAACTGGTAGATACCCATTGGCAATAAAGGTTAAAACTCGTGTATTAAACTTCTGGACAAAATTATTAATGAATCAAACAAAACTATCTGGTATTATGTATAACCTGTTATATAGTATGTATTCATCTGAAAACTACAATTCGAAATGGCTGCTGTTTGTAAAATCAGTGTTAGATGAAACTGGCTTAAGTTTGGTATGGAATAATCAGAGTGCTTTGCATAGTAATGATGTGAAAATTGTGGTCAAACAAATATTATGTGATCAATTTATACAACAATGGCGTAGTGATATAGATAGTTCATCAAGAGGTCAACTTTATTCTTTGTTCAAAGCAGATTTTTGTTTAGAAAAATATTTAATAAAATTGATAAAAAAAAAAAACGATTGTATATATGCAAATTAAGATGCTCAACTTTAAAATTTCCGATAGAAGTTGGTAGATGGCACAATGTTCCACGGGAAGACCGTTTATGCGCCATATGCAACGACAGAGCTTTGGGAAATGAATATCATTATTTATTTACATGTAAAAATACAGATATTGTTAGATTGAGAAATGTCTATATACCAGGTTATTACAGAACTAATCCCACAGAAAATAAGTTCAAGGGTCTACTTTACCACTGCAATGTTAAGGTACTGAATAATCTGGCAATTTTCATGAAGAAATTAACCAAGTATTTGTAATCCAAACTTACCTTACCATGTAATTTTGTTATAATCCCAAACTATCTATTTACTCCTCACAATATTATAACTTATCAATACTGTTTATATATAGTCCACGTGTTGAGCGGATGTTACTGTTATATTTAGGTAAGGTGCACTCGATTATTTATGTTGTGTTAGGTGCACTTGATTATTTATGTTGTGTATATAAATGTAATGTATGTTAGATACTCATATTATCTTCTATTGTGTTCGTCATTGTATACATGTGTACTGTACATATCTGCCTCTTGTAGCAGTGTAAGCTGCCAGAGTGTTCAATAAAATCTTGAAATCTTGTGTTTATTGTTTTTGTTTTTTATGACATTTTGTAATGAATATTTCGTGTATTTAGAATAACATGGGGAGTAAGTTAGTTATACACTTCGGTATTCGGTGTTTCTGGATTAGAAACACCTATACCTCAGTGTATAACTATTACAGAGATATCTCTGTCAATCTAATATTGCGTGCATAACAAGATAATGGTGTCGTCTCACTTAGCCAACATTCTATATTTTATATAGGTACAGGTAAGAAAAAAATGTAGGCCATGTGAGACTGTGGAAGAATTTTGACCTTTCTAATTACGAGAGATTAAGGGGTCCCATTAAAGGTGAACAATCAGGGTAATCACAGGTAAATAAAGGTAAATTTTAGTGGGTTTTTTACTTTCTAACTAAATGGAATTACATAAATACGAAAACATGTTGAAACATAATAATTAATATTTATATTAAACGCTAAAAATGTAAGCACACATGGAATATATTCTCCAAGCTTGATTGTTCACTATTTTTTAATTAACAAGTCAAGTTACATATAAATGAAAGAAATAATTTGTTTTGTCTTACTTCATTTTTATTAGATTTTAACTAAATATATAGCATGTGATACCTCACTTATTAATTACTTTTATTCAAATTACATTTCAACAAATATATTATTTCAAATCTGTTTTACTTCATTTTCATTATATTTTAACTAAATATAGCACTTATAAATTACATTACAACAAATATATTATTTCATTTCTCATCAAATCACGGTGTTTTACTTCGGTTTAATCAGATTTTAACTAAATATTGCATGTGATATTTCACTTACTAATTATTGTTTTAAAATTAAATTGCACAAATATATATTATTTCATTTCTCATTAAATTTGTCATTTTATTATTTTCTTAAATCAACATATGTTAGTGCATTTTCATTGGATTTAACTAAATATAGAAAGTGATTTTTCACTTATTGATTATAAAATTAAAAAGCTTTATATAAACTGAAAACGTAATTAAGATATGATTAGTGTTTTTTATTTTTCACTCAAAAAATGCTGATTAATTATTAGAATAACAAAAAACCAATAATTACTGAAAATCACCAAAGTGTGTGACTTTGTTTATATAATTTTTCATAAAGAGATACCATGCCCAGCATATAGTTGAAAGTAAATGGTTTCTTTTTCTTCTTCTGATCTTAACATTTGAGCGATGTTTTAAACAAATTTAAACAAAACAAAATTTGATTATAAAAACAACATTAAAAACAAAATATGATATAAGGACAATTATGAAAAACTATATGCATTGATTTAAAAGTATGGTAAATGCGCAAGTTCACGTTGACTTCTTAGAGAATGGCAGAGGTGGCTACTATTTACTACGGTAAACGGACAGAAAGTCACAGGACAAAAAGTCACAATTTTGATAGGACAAAAAGTCACAGGACAAAAAGTCACAAATCATTATTTTAATACACATAGGACAAAAAGTCACAAATTTCAATTTTAAATATAGGACAAAGTCCCAGTTTGCTTGTATGTTCATGACATTTCTTTTCCCACATTAAACTCTACAGCAGATAGTTAAATTGAAACATTTGATAGTGATAAGATTTTGTTGCAATCTGTTTTGCTTAGGTTAAAACTATGTGGTGACCTCTGGATGTGTATTCCATCATTGCTTTTAGTGATATACTGGAATATTCATGGCATTTTGTCAGTGGTGAGGTGTACTCGATACAACATTATGTGATAAAGTTTTCAAAGCCGAGCCTTAAATACAAATTCTGAAAAAAACAACAGGTGGTACCTATTTGCTCACAAAAGCTATACTGCAGACAGCACCAGGAATAAGATCAGAAATTGACAGGAAAAAAACTTAGAACTGTCTCCTCTGTATTGTTAGTTTGATTTGTTTCTGAAGAAAAAAGCCATACTTTTCCCCCCTAATTAGAAACCGTTAACTGTTGTCAAAACTATTAATTAGATATGCATCCTGCTTGTTTATTCAGAAATCAAGTTGTTGTTTTAAAAAGGATATTTTAATGATGTAAATATACCCGTACTTCATTTAAAGCCACAACACACAAATGTAACAATTTTACTGGTTAAAAGAGCTCACACAAGTAGAAAGGTTAATCTTTCAACTTCATCCAAAAACAAAAATATCTTTGAAAAAATCTCCAAAAACATTTCAAAATAATAAAAATTAAATTAAAAAAAATTGATATAAAAAATAAAATGCTGTGAAAAATACCTCTGCAAAAACACCTAAAAAATATTACTGGAATTAAACATAATATTTAATATTTAGGTTGATTTTTTTTTAATCAAACATTTTTTTTTATTGAAAATGAACAAATAATGAAAATTGTGACTTTTTGTCCTGTGACTTTTTGTCCTATTTTTTTACAATATTCGAGGTTGTGACTTTTTGTCCTGTGACCTTTTGTCTGTGACTTTTAGTCCGTGACTTTTTGTCCTGTGACTTTTTGTCTGTGACTTTTAGTCCGTGACTTTTTGTCCTGTGACTTTTTGTCTGTGACTTTTAGTCCGTGACTTTTTGTCCTATGACTTTCTATCCTACATTCTTTACTACATGCTGGCTATAAGTTTTCCATAAAAAAAAACTAGACGTCATGAGAGATGTTATTGGCGATGACCGTCAGTGTCCTGCTACTATAATAACTTTAGACAACATTCCTGTTGCCAATGGACACATCTAAAATACAATACATCTAAAAAGGAATGAAATAGCTCATTATAACATTTTCAAAAATAATATATTTTTATGCTTCACAAAGGTGTATAAAAACTATATGTCCCTGGGGCCTGTTTAACGAAACTATCCTAAGACATGTCTTAGATATGTCTTAGGACCATAATTAGGACCATCTTAGGACAATCTTATGACATTTCTGAGACAGCACAACGAAGCTGTCTTAAGACCATCCTAGTAAAGATGGTCTTAAGACCATCCTAAGATATTCATTTATCAAAATATCCATATGGAGTGGAGATAATTAGCCCAATAAAAGATAATGTTATATTAATTATGAGCTTGCAATAAATTTAAAATCAGACAGAAATTTAAATTAAAAAACGAATTGGAG
>MJUT01064207.1:23997-34650 GCA_002080005.1 Gigantidas platifrons
AAAAAAAAAGAGTAAAACAAATATAGTACATGTATTAGTAAATACTAAAAATTTTTAATACTATACTTTTTTTTTAAATTTAAATCATTGAAATTCAAGTGACTGTGTTGTTGTACATGAAGCAAACGTAAATGAAAGTAACACCACATGCAAAACAAAAGTAAATAAAGAACTAAAAACAGACAAGAAAGTAAAATAGTGAAGAAATACGATATATACGTACCGTTTTAGATTACCAGTCAGTCATGCTTTCTATTGTTTTTCATTCTGACATTGTCGTCCATTGCTTAATTTACTTCCTGGGTCACACCACTTAATTATATATTTGTTGAACCAAACTAATGTATTACAAAAATAGCATATTTTCAACACGCGAAAAAACATTGATGTTTTTATTAAATTATATGGACACCAAACAAAAAGTTAGATCAGAACGTTAAACACCAATCAATCAATCAATCAATAGATCAGAACCTTCCATGAAAAAATACGATACTTACAATCAACACAAACAAAACTTTGAATAATTGCCAAGTGTAGCGTTATAGCTCAACGGGTACAGATATGGTTGATAAATCATATGTTTAACTTGTGAACAAAATCCGTCGTGGAATTCAAGGACTTTTCACTTCGGGCTGTGTCGATAATTTTGTAATAAAAGTAAAATATCAATTTAATAGAGGAAACAGTCAGGCCCACTGAGAGGAGGGGGGGGGTCAGCCGCAGGGGCGGATCCGGGGAGGGGGGACACCCGGCGCGCACCCCCCCCCCTAAAATTGGAAAAAATATGATTTTTTTTGCGTAAAATCGTGATTTTTCACACGAAATACCCCAAAAATTTTCGGGCTTCTCTCCGCTCGGCAAGATTTTTTTTACGTGCACCCCCCTAACTTGAAATCTTGGCTCCGCCCCTGGAGTATGGGTGCAAAGCAAGGCCGGATTAAGGACAAATGAGGCCCTGTGCTAGTTAAGTTATGAGGCCACGTACTTGGGCCCTGGAGGAGGTAGACCCGGTAGGCCTATACACAGGCAGTCAACTCTATCATTATGTCTGGAATCGCTCCGAAACAGAACTCCTTCAAATTTAAAACTGCACCACATAAGCAAAATCCATCGTAAAAAATATTTTTGGCAGGAAGATGGGCCCCCTAGCACTGAACATATCAGAAAAAAAAATATTTTAATTAGATTTAACAAACTATTAAAGCTAGCTGTAATATATATGTTACAGTAAATAAGAGTAACCAATAATTACACGTACGTACATGTATGTATTTAAACTGAAAAAACAGTAAATACGCGTAAAGGAAAAATATTTTATTCGAAAAAATGAAGCTCGTAATGAAATATGTGATATAACAAGACAATCTGAACTTACGAAATTTACCGTCAAAATGATTTTTTATCATAAATTGATCGTAACGCTATCTAGTACTATTGTCCATAAAAAGGCTCTCATCATAAAATCAACAACAATGCAATACATTAACAGGCAGATCAGGGTCGTCTGCAGGTTTCTGGAAAGTGGGGTGCGGGGGATGGTCTGGTAGGGGATTGTGGATTAGAGTTCCCAGGGGCGGATCCAGTATTTCAGGTTATAGTAGAGGTATAGAACAAGCGAGGCGCGAAAATTTTTGGGGAATTTTGTGTGAAAAAATAAAGATTTTATGCAAAAAATCATATTTTTCCAATTTTAGGGGGGTGCCGGGTGCCCCCCCCCCATGAATCCGCCACTGGTCCCGGTAGTGACAACAATAGTCCATAAATGCTATTGAGTGAAAATATAGTGCTACTTCTTGCTCAAATTATATATAAAGGATCGACATTTGTAGAAAACCCGGCTTAATGTCGTGTCCGACATTTCTTGTTATATTAATCAATTCACTTGATAACTGATAAGGGATATAAATCTTACGAAATTATTAAATTAGAATCAAACTCGTAGTTCCAGAAACGGTTACCGAAAAGGGCTATAATGAAACAGTGCAGGTGGCTGAAAGTACTATTCTGGTTGTGTCAAAAGCACAAAGTCGCATTATATTAAATAAGGCATATTGCATTTATTGATAATTGAGTTTCGAACTTTTTTTTTTTTTTTTNATTTGCTAGAGTTATTTAATTTCTAAAGTTAGATTTCATTTGGATTTTCAATCTGGGCTAATGTTTTCTTAGTCCGGCTTGCTAAAAGTTCATAGGATAGTTTCCTGACACTTTTTAAGTCATGTTTGTTCAGACTTAGCTGCGGAACCGTAGCCCTTTATGGTCCTTTTTTTTTTTCGGCGGACCATAGGGCTACGGATTTTCCCTATACAAAAACTTGCAGAATTTGCGACCTTTGACACCATATCTGTTCTGTTCAGGAAAGTCCACCCTATATGAAAGGTCACCGTCAATTATAGCTGACGTACGCATTATGTTTAAAACCAATACAATTAAAAGTTAAACGATTTGGTTTAAAAGGTAAAATAAATTATAACGTGTATTTACACTGTACTGCCTACTGGCATGGATTAAAAATATTCAATCTTAAAAGTCCTAGATTTATTAAATAGATAAAAATCATTATAAAACGGTATCTTAACATTTAAAAATAACGTTTTCTCACTGGTCTGAGAGTTTCATTTGTATAAAATATAAAATATATAAAATATATATATAAACATGACTGACAGCAACCTTTTACTCTAAAAGCAGTTCTGCTCTTTTCACATGCAGAGCATAAATCAGATCTCTGCAGATCGTGTCTACATCTTTCCGGTATTGAGAATCAATCAGATTACTTGCACTGCAGTCAATTATCAGTTGAAGCAAGTCCTTTTCAGAATTAACTAGGAAATCTGTGTTTACTTGTAATTTCTCAAGATGCAAAGCCAATCTTAACAGGTGATTATATCTTATTGTCGATAGTGTATAGCATTTAAGGAGAAAGTGTGCATAATCCTCCGTGTCCTTTTGGCATAATTGACATATCGACGATGTGCTAGATTTTTCATACCGGCTGATGACATGTTGGGTTTTGTATGTTCCTGTCAAAACTCGTGATTTTATTACTCCTTTTTGGACGTCTCGTTTGTTGTCTCTGACACTGCTCCAACACAAATTTGGTTGTTTATATTTCCATGTATCTGTTTCCATATAACTCAACGTTGACTTTGTTTTTGCATCTTCTGACCACTTGTTTTTCCAGAAGTTGTCAATTTTTGTATGAGTTATAGGTTTCCAATTTTTCTTAGGACTTAATAAAAACTTATGAGCAGATGGCAATTCATATGATAGTAGAATTTCACTCACTGTTATAAACCAACTATTTGAGTCACAGTCTTTGATTGCTAATTGTCGCATGGCCAGTTGGTACTCGACTGAATCCGGGTCTTTTAATATCCTTAGAAACAATCCAATAATTGCCTTATGTATAATTTGCTTGATACACTCTGCTGCTAGCAAGATGTAGATTGCTGGATCAGCTGTTTGTTGTGGCAAGCCTAAAAACTGTTTAAGGGTCCTTTTCTGAAATTGCTCGAGTTTGTACATATCTGTTTCTGTTATCTTGAGTGTTTCAATTTCATATAGCATTCTTGGCACAACGAACGTTCGCCATAATTTCCAAGCTATCAGTGGATTTATTCCATTGATTCCGTGTAGACCTGCTCCCATGAGTGAATACATAGTGCCTCTTGCTATAGAGATTCTTTTTTCTATATCCGGTCTGTTGTTCTTCTTTCGTTCTATACCCAAGTGCTTTAAGGATGTTTTTTCATTTATAGTTTCGCTGAAGAGCGTTAGTGGTTTATTTTTAGCTTTGTTGTCATTTATGCGAATGATTTCTGTTTTCTTACTGTTAATTTTCACTATGTCATCTGATGTACATTGCTCTATAATATACAATTGTGTTTGTGCTTCCTGTTCAGATTTAGCGCATAGCATTATATCGTCTGCACAAGTTGGACACCCCACATAACTAGCTCCTATTTTAAATCCCATATTACTTCTTTCTAAGGTGTTTAATATGTCATTGTTGTATGCTTTGTAGAACCCGGCAGACATTATTCCGCCCTGTTTAACCCCTTGGTGATTAACATATGGTTTTGAAATTTCTCCTCCAGATTTCACTTGAGTAGTTGTTTTCCTATATAATTCCTTTATTAGTAGCCAGGTTGATCCAGTGATATCCTGATGGTATATTTTCCAAAATAGATGGGTATGATCTACAACGTCGAACGTTTTTTCTGCATCCAAGGCAATGTCTCACCACAGTCACTTGAAGTTTCGAAAAAAAAAAAGTAAGAAAAACTTCGAAAAAATTAGGAGATGACCAAAATTTTTCGAAGTTTTTCTTATTTTTTTTTTATTTTCGAAACTTCAAGTGACTGTGGTCTCACGCAAAGTTGTCTACAGTATTTTTTTTTTAATTAAGAGTTATTTCCCTTTATCTGCGCCTTATTAGAATAGTAAATACCACGTGGTTGATGAATGTTGACATACAACGAATTGTGAGGTAATGAAAATGAGTTTTATTAGGAGACGAAAGTGTTGAAATTACTAAAAATAGAACATTTTCAATTCGTTCGTTTTTGTACGTTTTTCGACATTTCCTAAATATTGCAGAACAGCAAAATGTTAAACGAATTGACAACTCGATATTGCACGCAAACAAACAACATTCAACAAACTGGGTTTCGCTCCTTTGTACTGGTCCCGACATGGTTTTTTTTAACTTGGCAAAAAAAAATGACTCAATAAAAACAACTAAAACAGTTACAGAGCCTAATCCTATCTCCACTAAAGATGTGATTTCGAATCCTGCTCATGGCGAGGTGTACTCGATACAACGTCGTGTGATAAACACTCATTCTCAGAAAGAAAAAATAAAATGACTTGAAAATTATTTTAAGATATACAAAAAAATAAACTTTTGCATCTAGTTTTTCATTTTTCGATCTTTTTTTTTTTTAATTTGTTTAATTTTTGGTTTAGAATGCCACTTTCAGCAATATTTCAGCTATGGGCTGTTTATAAAAAAAATGGCTCCAACATGTGAAAAAAATGTCCAAATTAAACTCGCTCCTAAAAACTTTCTGCTGATAATTTCCAATGTTGTATACATTGAAGTAAATGAAACAAGAAAGAAACTATGAACACATAAGCAATACATTTTTAAGAACCTTTTATTGAACACAAATTGGCATACAAAAACATGTAAAACACATACTTATTCTATATCAGTTAAACAATCTTTAGTCTCAATTATTTTGTATAATGGTTTCTCAAACAATGCAACTGATATAAATGACTTTTTGTTTGTGCAAAATATTGGGTTATTGGTAGTTGTAGTTTTTCTTAAAAGCTATTTTTTATGAAAAATTCTCAATATTTTTGTNTTTAAGTAATAAAGGGTTAAAGTAGAGAAAAATATCCCTATAAATTATTGAATTTTCTTTATTATACCCTATTTTTCAAGATATTTGGCCCTATTAAAAGCTCTACATGTATTTTTTGGACCTAAACCCACTTGAAGGCCTGCCTTGTATGAAAACAAAACATTATTTTTCTTTAATTTCACGATTTATTATTCGAAATACATGTTGGCTTACTATATAGATAAGATCAGTTATTTATATTAATTCTATTTTGAGAAAGCAACACACAATCCGCTTCATATCCCCAGTCTATCATGGGAATATTATATGATATCCCCGTCTTGATTAGCCAATCAGATTGTAGGAATTCATTGGATACTTTACTTTAACAGAATATATCACCTGTCAAGCTGACCATTCATTGTAGGATTAGACTGCATATTTCACTCCAGTAAAGTATTGACTTATATTTGTTAATTATTGCTTTATATTCTCATTGTTTACTGTCACAAACATGAATTGTTTAATGACTTTATAAATAAAGTTGTATTTAATTTATCATTCTTTTAGTTCATGTCTAAGTTGTGCCATACATTGTGTTAAGACTCTTTTAGGCTTTCAACATATCTTCACAGTGCTATAAAGTTAACTAACTTTTAAAATGCTTATAATTGTACCTATGGCTTATGTTGTCTAAAATTTAATTCTGAAAAGCACACTCATTGATTTGATTATATTTTTTGTGCTTAACGCCACTTTCAACAATATTTCAGTTATATCATGGCGACCAGTTTTAGTGGTGGAGGAAGCCGGAGTACCCGGAGAAAACCACCGACCATGAGCAAGCAACTGGTAAACTTTATCACTTGCGGCTGCGAGTCGAGTGCACCCTTTTTTGTAATTTACAAAGCCGGGCGCGAACCCACGCCGTATTGGTGATAGGCTTGTATGAGTTATTAGATCCAACGACCTAACTCATTGAGCCACCTGGGCCCACACTCACTGAAATAATATTTCACAGATCAAGGTATGCAGTACTAAATAATGCAGTGATATGCTTTACATTATGTAAACTAGGATGACAATGTTTCTAGAAATGCTTAGGCATATAAAATTGACATTGGCTAGATTAGTATGAGAGAAAACATGTGGTATTAAGTGGTGCATTGCTTCCCTAACTGAAGGATTAAGCATCTGACAATGAGTTCCTCGCCAATAAAACAGGAGTTTAGTCGCAATATGACCATACCACAACATTATGACAACGTCGTAATATTACGTTGTGTGGATGGTCGTATTTACGTGCTGAGGAGTCCACAAAAGTACGTTGTGACGACGTAACAATATTACGTTGTGACTACGTAAAGTATAACGTTGTGACAACATTTTCCCGACGTCGGATTGTTTGCTGGGTAGTCAACCATAAATTATCTATAAGAAAATAGATAAATGCATTTATCATAAACTTTATCAAGTCAATTAATCTCCAATAGCTAATGAACCTAGAAAACATGTTCCCTTGTCAGAGAATGTCTCTAGTATTAATACCTAATAGATATTAAAGCATGAGACCGTTTCAAATGAACAAAAATGCTTTATTACATAAAATTAAAAGCACATAAAATGCTATTTGCTACTTTTAATTTTTTCAAACATTATTCTAAGCTTGACAGAATCTCATTTTATTTAAATCATCCATATAAAAAGCTATAATTTAGACTGTGTAGAAGATCACTTAAAAGTTCAAGTGGTTCGGTTTTTACACTGATATGACTGTAAAAAAAGAATTTCGACTATTAATTAATAGAAATGACACTAATACGTAAGACCGAGTTTTCACTCATTTATCACTTGAACTTTTTTTTAGATTTATTTGTCTTAGAAAAGGGGGTATGCATGATAGTTGTGCACTGATACACGTACTTTTTCAATGCCAATGGAGAATGCCACCAACATTCTTTACACTACAGGGGCATATATGTACATTGTATATGTCTGTCAATCTCATTTCATTTGAATGATGGTTTCTATTGACTGTTTTCATCACATACACGTGAGAATGCATTCATGGGTCATGATCTGAATAAAGCGGTATAAATGTTTTCATCCATTTGCATGTTTTATCAGTTGCCAAATATTATCCCACCTTAGGCAAAATCCTGATATATACATATGTAACAAGTAGTCAAAGTACATGTACTTGAATAAGGTTTGGCAATCATTTAATGACTAGGAGCTTAACTGTTTAACACAATGTATGTCACATTGATTTAAATGGAAAAGATGGATCTAGGATTCTCATTGCTTTGTACAATATAACATGCAACAATAAACCCATTCAACAGTCTTGGCGAAATTGTTTTGGAACTTATCTATGATAATTAATCCAATCTGACATACAACATGTATGTGTTTCTTTCATCTTTAGCCTTACTAATTAGTCTTTATTAATTGGTAAACATTAAAACTGAAGGCTTATCTCTTCTCAGCATGCATAACACATGACACACATGTATCTGAGAAAAATCCTTATCTGTCACTGGTTTTCTGAACATATGGTCTATGTAAATAATTTGCATGTCATTAAACAAATAATTGGTTGGCAGTAAAACAATAACGTAATTGACAGGAAAGTAACCAATTTTTAAACTTTTATAACTTTTTTATTTCCAAACCAATTTTGGTTCTGTTAATTGTTTTAGAGACTTAAGAAAATTCATATTTGTTCTGTCAGTTTACATTTTTTTTTATTTTGATATGATAAATTCATAATTCTAATATGAAATAATGCATTTTTACGCTTCAAAACTAAATAAAACAAGATTGAATTTCCAAATCTTTTTATTCTGAATATTTTTATCAAACCTTCAATGTGAATTAATTATTGCTATATAAATTTCATTTCTGAAAGAATTATTAAATTATCGTATATAACAAAATAATAATGACAATTTAAAGTTGAGCCTTCATTGAAAGACAAGCGAAATTTTTGATATCCTGCCAACCACACAGGTAAATTCTCAAGCCTATGACATCACCGCGAACATCCCTATACAAATCTATATGTATGTAAATTAAAATATTTACCTTAACATGTTTAATAAGAAAAAAAAGCAATTTAAATCATGTACTGTAAGTGGTATTTATTTTTATTACATTCATGATCACCTGATCTTTTCCTTTTACACTTTTAGTACAATTTACAAGCAAAAAATGTTAGGCTTTCATCTTAAAATGTATAATGTTCCCCAAAGTAGAAAACTTCACTTTATTTTAATTTATGTCTTTCTTTTTTTTTAATTATTTTTTAATCTTGATATTTTTGTTATAATTATTCAAGCGAAAAAGTTGATGATTGTCAAGTAGCATTTAAATACACTACATGTACATGTACAAATGTAGCTGTGTTTGAGTTTGTTCAAAACACTTTTTACAGTGGTGGAAATTAGGGTTTGAAATTTTTTTTTCTGTAGATTGGCTACAACAAAAATCATCAAAATTTACAGGACTGAAGGACATGGGCTGTCCCATGCTAATTTCCATGAGTGTTTTTAGGAAATTTTTAAATTGTCAAAAATAGCCTAAAGCTTTTTATGGTGTAAGAAATGAATTGCTTACAATATTATTGTCTACAGTAATTAATGTTTAAGCAAATACAATATATTACATGCATTGATAATTTTCTGTAAACACTTACATATTTTTGCAAATTTCCTTACAAAGTGTGTAATAACTGCATGCTATTGGCTAGTTTCAGTATGGACAGCTTGCTTTATAAAATTTTATGAATTTATATTTGTTAGGTTACATTGTTGAGCAGGTTAGGAGGGACGAAACTGGGGGACAGTGTCAGAAAGATGCTGAGAGTGCTTGGCACCAAAAAAGCATTTAACAGTCTGCCCATTTGTGGCATAATTAAAAGTAAGATTTTACATAATAAGTGTAGTATACCTTATAATTGCAATAAATCAAGGCATTATGGAAATATGATCAGCAGTTTTTAAGGAGAGAATTCTTTAGTGGAAAAATTATTTGTGATTTATTCATTTAACTTGTGTATGAGTAAACTTGTCATTAAAACACCAGAAAGGTATTAAGCTGTTTAGAATTTTAATATCTTGCCTGAAAAATATAAGTAACATTGTTAGTATGAATGACAATGTGATTACTTATTGAGTAAAATTATATTTTAATCTTTGTCAGGAGCTTGTATGAAAATACATAAAATGTAAAGGTTGAGGAGCAGATTGCTGATACATTAAAGCATGCTCCAGCTCAAAAGGATGGTCCAAATTACAAGCCCGTAATATATTTTATAATAAGTCTATCTTCCTTTACCTTGTATTCAGTTTAACCATTAGTTTTTGTTTAATCTTTTTCCTGCTGAATTTATGTTGCCACTCAATATTTGAGACTTTTACAGAAAACGATGCTTAAATCATGCATTATGTTATATTTAAAAAAGTCTGCAATGAAATGTTAAGAAAACCCATAAAGACAATTACAATGTTGATATTTCAGTAAATTAATGTAGCCGTTAATTTTGGAAGTGATACTTTAAAGTGAAAAAAGGTATTTTAAAGATTTAATTTATTATGTTTTAGAGACCTCAAGAAAGACCCCAAGAACCTGGCTCACAGGCAGAAGATAATTAGGACCTTTAATCTTATTGTGGCAACTTCTCCTACTGAACAATGATCTTGTGATGTAAATACATGTAGTATTAGCATATGATTGTACCAGATCCATACTGTGCTGTGATTGTAGGGTATTAATCCCTTTACTTGTACATTTGTTATATATATAATATAGAGAGGACTTCTAAATATTATACATTGTATGTTATTCAGGATCTTCACAGGGGATATGGGCTCATATTCCCTGAGCTGCAAGAACTTTAAGTTCCCCTCCTTTGAAAACATTCAAGAGTATCGTAATTACATATGCATGTAAATACGATTCAATCCAGCACTTGAATATTAAAGTATGTATACATTGCATGATGTTTTTTTTATAATTATCATACACATAGGTATGTATAACCTATATTATTTTAAGTAGAAAAGGGTTAAAGTAGAGAAAAATATCCCTATAAATTATTGAATTTTCTTTATTATACCCTATTTTTCAAGATATTTGGCCCTATTAAAAGCTCTACATGTATTTTTTGGACCTAAACCCACTTGAAGGCCTGCCTTGTATGAAAACAAAACATTATTTTTCTTTAATTTCACGATTTATTATTCGAAATACATGTTGGCTTACTATATACATTGTAGATAAGATCAGTTATTTA
>MJUT01064207.1:50645-61428 GCA_002080005.1 Gigantidas platifrons
GGGGGGGGGGGGTTATGGTGTTTAACACCACTTTCAACAATATTTCAGATATATCATGGCGGTCAGTTTTATTGGTGGAGGAAACAGGAGTACCCAGACAAAACCACTGACCTGGTATTTAATACCGCTCTGCAATATTTCAGTAATATTTCCCCTTTGTTACTATGATATGTGGTGGCCATATTGAATGTCAAATCAGATCCAAATGAGTGATCTATTGTTTGAGGACCAGCAGTGCATATCGATATCGATTTAAATGGACATGTAGTTTCTAAGATGAATTTTTCATGTATTGGCCAATCAAAAATGTCTATGATATATGGTGGCCATATTGCATTTCAAATCAGATCTAAATGAGCAATCTTTTTTGATGACCAGCAGTGTATATAATTCCTGCAAGATATCAGTTTAAAAGGACCAGTAGTTTCTGAGATGAAGTTTTCATGTATTGGCCAATCAAAAATTACTAGCTAGGATCTGTGGCAGCCATATTGGATGTCTAATCATGATGAAATGAGAGGAATTTTTTTGGAGATCACCAATATGTTGTCATTCCTGCAAAGTATAGATTTAAATGGCCCAGCAGTTTCTAAGGAGATGATTTTTTTTCATATACAAGCCAATCAGAAAGTTGAAATGGTGTGTGGTGGCAATATTAGTGGTGCAATCTTGATGAAATGAGGAATCTATGGTGAAGACTACCAATATATCTTTTATTCAAAGAATCAATTAAAATGGCCAAGTGGTTTCTAAGAAGATTGCAATGTAAATTTTACAGATGATGAATGTCAATTGATGACAAAAGCTCACATGAACTTCCGCTATGTTAGATCAACATTGCAATGCTGTGATTTCTGTTATCTAACAGTCATATATAGTTTCCCTCCCTTTGAAAATTTGTTTTGACATTTTTACAGAATGTTTTTGGCCACAATACACAGGTCAGGTTATTGTAGTCTAGTGCAGCAAGATCGTCTTAGCATAATTATAACCCCCTCCCTCCCCCCGGTCAAAGCAGTGGTACACCCTACCTATACAAACACTCAGGAATAAAAATGTAAATGGTTGGTAAAATTAAACATTTATTATCCCCTCCCCAACGAAGTTGCGAAGGGATATAGTAATGCTACCGTCCGTCCGTAACGTCCATGTGAACACTCTAGTATCAACATTCTTCAATGGATTCAAACTTGGTACATAGTTCTTAGTCCTTAAGAGAATCTGGAACCTTATTGATTTTCAAGGTCAAAGGTCAAGGTCACAGGGTCAAATTTTTAGGCGAGGTGATACCCACGCTTTGCGATGCATGCCCTTGTATTGGTACTTCCAACAAAACCAGTGTTTAAACATTTAAAAAAAGACATGCTGTACACAATATATATATAAAGATTAGCATGGAGCTCCTATGCTCGTTGGACCTGGGGCAACTGCCCTGCATGCCCATGCATTAATGCGCACTTTGTAGTGGTGCTGTAGTTAATGGTCTGGTCAAGCTAAATACTATAACATTGGTATTTGCTGCTTCTTTGCTAATCAGGCAGTATTAAGGAGTAAGAGAAAAGACTGGTCGGAATCAGAAATAATGTGTCAGACTGGAACACCATATCTACTGGCAGACTGTTGTTTCTGTGAGCTAGCACAGTAAAAATCCAGCTAAATGTGTTTGTTTAGTACTAAGCAGATTCCACCATCAACTCACTGAATGTTACATGTTCTCCCCATTATATGGCTGAAATTTTGCTCATTTGGCATTAAACAAACTCACTAAACCCACTTATTCTTTCAGAGTTATGCCCCCTTGAAAATTACAAGTTTGTGCTTTTCATACACTAACTAAGGAGGCGATTGAACATGCCAAAATGGGGTAATCAAGAGGTCCTAAATCAAAGATAAACAATAGAATGACCTTGGAAGAATAAAGGGGAGGGGGGGGGGGAGAGAAACATTCTTTACAATACACTACATCGAGCAACACGCACCCCATACAAACCGGGATCGATGAACTCATGTGATAAGAAGGGAAATCAACACCTGCTTCACTAATGTTACATATCGTTTCCCATGGCCAAACGTTTTTTTTATATACACATTCGTTTTCACCGTAATTGAATGACCATGGCAGATTGATCGATTGATTTTTTATTTGGTGTTTTAACGCCACTTTCAGCAATATTTCAGCTATATCATGGCGACCAGTTTTAGTGGTGGAAGAAGCCAGAGTACCCAGAGAGAACCACCGACCATGGGCAAGCAACTGGTAAACTTTATCACTTAAAAAATATATGAGTGCGAACAGTTTTAGTGGTGGAAGAGGCCGGAGTAAACTTTATCACTTGCAACTGTGAGTCGAGTGTACCCTTTTTGTAATTTACAAAGCCGGGCGCTAACCCACACCCAACTCATTGCATGAGCCACCCGGGGTCTCTGAAAACAAAAAGAAAATACAATATACATAAATAAATATATATATACACAAGTATAATCACAAGTAATGATTTAATAGAATAATAATAAAATTAAAACCAAATAAAAGGAAGTTGGCCACTGGTCCCCCGACGCCAAGGTTATATCGTAAGATTAAATTTTGAAACTACTGTAAACTAGAGGTTCAGATGAGCTTGTATCACTCACCTGACTTAAATAATTCTGAAAGGGAACCACACAAGGACCATTTTGAAGTAAAAGAAAAAGGGGGGAGTAACTCTGGTTAGATTTGTTGAAAAATCATCATTATCGAACTTGACCTAGATATTCACGAGTTACACTTACATACCAAACCTAGTTTCAATCTGACTTTTTGTTCACAAGTTATAATTTGGAAACCAAAAAATTAGCAATTTTGAAGAATAAAAAGGGATGTAACTCTGGTAAGATTTGTCGAAAAATGATCGCTATCAAACTTGACCTAGATATTCATGAGATACACTTACAACTTACTTTCAATCTGACTATTTGTTCCCAAGTAACATATGGAAACCAAATATTTAGCAATTTTGAGGTATAAAAAGGGGCATAACTCTAGTAAAAATTGTTGAAAAATTGTCATTATCGAACTTGACCTAGATATTTATAAGATACACTTACATGCCACTCCTAGCTTCAATCTGACTTTTTATTCACAAGTTATCATCTGGAAACCAATTCGGGACACACGGACGAAGTATAAAAAAGGATGTAACTCTGGTAAGATTTGTCGAAAAATGATCGTTATCGAATTTGACCTAGATATTCATGAGATACACTTACATACCAAACCTAGTTTCAATCTGACTATTTGTTCCCAAGTTATCATCTGGAAACCAAATATTTAGCAATTTTGAGGTATAAAAAGGGGCACAACTCTAGTAAAAATCGTCGAAAAATTGTCAATATCGAACTTGACCTAGATATTCATAAGATACACTTACATGCCACACCTAGCTTCAATTTGACTTTTCATTCACAAGTTATCATCTGGAAAACAAAAAGCACACGGACGGACGGACGGACGGACGGCACCCATTTCTATAGTCCCCTTCGACGAAGCGTCGGGGGACAAAAAATACCACACTGTCAGACCTTATCCAAAATCCCATAGAAATATCGTAGAAATATGCAAAATCGATAACGTAATACAAATACATGACCGCTCATTTTTGGCTTAGTTCAGGCACTTCAACAAAATGTGGCGGGGTTAAACTAGTTTTATGGGCCCAAACCTTTGATTAATCTCATATGAATCTGAAATTATAATTCGAATACCAACGTTGATGATATTTTTCTAATTTTCAAGAGGTATAAAGATAAAAGGCGCCATTGTCAAAACAGAACTCTAGATGCAATTTGTTGCTGTAAGTAACACCTCATAAAAGAAAGATATACTTCAAATGAAACTCAAGTTATCAAGGACGGACACGGCGACTATATGGTCGCCCAACATACAAAATACAAATTCGTGAACAATACGATCTCACACTAAATTTGGAAATAACACCATGAACTCGGGAAAGGCTGCAATCTCCTGTCACAGAATTACATCGCCGTCAAGTCAGATTTTCCGAAGACAGTTGCAAAAACGATGATAATCAAGTTGGTAATGCTGTATTTAGAACAAGATGGTATTGGACAACACCAAATATAGGATTTACCATTGTACTTAGGTGTGCTTAAGCACAGGGCCCCGTTGGTCATGGGGTGGGGCCTATCTTCCTGCCAAAATAAAGTTTTTTTATGATGGATTTTTGCTTATGTGGTGCAATTTTAAATTTGAATAATAATAATAATAACTTATTCTCTAAACCAATGTTACAAAGGTTACAGAGCAAGAGTGTTCAAATCAATACAAAGTAAATACATATCAGGGGCGGATCCAGGATTTCAAGTTAGGGGGCGCACTTTAAAAAAAAATCGCGCCNAAACACAGGGGCCAGGGGGTGGGGGGGGGTGCTTAAACACAGGGCCCCGTTGGTCAGGGGGTGGGGGCCCATCTTCCTGCCAAAAAAGTTTTTACGATGGATTTTTGCTTATGTGGTGCAATTTTGAATTTGAAGGCGTTCTGTTTAAGAGCGATTCCAAACATAATGATAGAGTTGATGTATAGGCCTACTGGGTCTACCTCTTTCAGGGTCTAAATAAGGGGTCTCATAACTTAACTAGCACAGGGCCTCATTTGTCCTAAATCCGGCACTGGATAACGCACACACCAGTTAACTGATATGTCATATTAATTTTTGACTTATTGTCAAATCTCGGTTATTTCAGAAGACAATCAAACTGTGCCTCATCCTTCCTGTTTGTACCCTCCTCTGAAGCAGTAACAAAAAGTTCTGTATATCCAAAATGCATAGTTATTTTTATACACCTACGGTTATCCCCATCAATAGCAGACATCGGGACTGTTAGCATCCCAAGAAATTTGACATCTTTTTCACTTGTATACATTGGGTTTTTATTGGAAGATTCGTATACCTCGACTGTCGGCTTAGAATAACGTTCATGATTCGGAACACACCATACCTCAAATTTGCTTTTCCCAACTATTAGAGGTTCGCCCGATCGTACGATTACTTTGAACACATCCGTACAAACGTATTTCCCATTAGAAAATGTCTTAAGCTTGCTAGGATGTTTTCTGTCGTCAAAGGGTACATCGACTGTAATGCCATATGTCCGTGGACATATTCGTTCATTTATTAATTCTGGATTATGTCCATACATAACTGCTCCTTTAAGAACAGTAGCAACCGCATCATTCGGGCAAATTACGTTCAACTTTGGAAATTCTGATGTTACTCTTTTATGTAAAAGTGGAGAATCTGAAAATCCCCCCACCATTAAGATAGTGCTAATAACTCCCCCTTGACTTTTATTCTTATCTAATATTTCCTTCACATGCGCAATTATGGAATCTATCGTCTTTTCAAAGAATTGCGTGATGAGTGTAGGGTCAAATCGGAGTTTGTCTTTAGCCACTTTAATTGTCTGAGAGTAAGGGGATGTCTCAAAACCCTTCTGTAAAGATTCAATTTTGAGTTTCTCGCAATATGTTTTAAATAATGAAGGCGGAAATTGAATTGACACGTCTTCTATTGGCTGTGCTGCTAATCCCGTCTTTTTTGCTTCAAATTTTCGTTTGATATCTAATAGGTCTTCTGGATTTTGTTTTATGAATTCACTCCACACATCATGCCCAAATAATTCCTCCAAGAAATCCAAATATTCCCTGTCTACACAAGTACAACCCCATGGTCCTCCTGAGGGTATGTGTAATTCTTTAAGTTCAGAATCATTTTGGACTTGATACGATGTAACATCTATAGTGCCGCCTAAAATGAAACAAAGACTAGGAAAATATAGATTCTCCTTCAGTTGCCAGTGGGTTACGATATTTCTCCACGCGAGAGAGTTAAATTAAAAATTTTAACCACGAGCCGCCTAAAATGAAACAAAGACTAGTATAGCAACTTCTAGTCTGTTGGAAACTAGGTTTTTTTAAGCTAGACTTTATTCCAGCACCATGTATTCCACTCATATACTAACAATTTATTTAGATAAATATTAAACTTCCTATTATGGTGGCGGAAATATTTTACATTTGAGGTGACTGTGTATTTTAGTTAGTGATTGAGTGATTGTTCTTTAACGCCAACTCAGAAATTTTTCAGCCATATCATAGCAAGAACAAGTTAATTTTCAATGAGATGATGATCGAGGTCCACTTTGTACTAGACCAACACGCTGAGTTGGATTTGTATAGTGCTAGCTCACTACAACAACAGTCCGCGAATAGACATTATTCTGATTCCGATCCAACCAGTCTTTGCACTTTCTCCATAATGCTGCATGCTTAGCGGAGAAGCAACAAATACAAATTTTATAATCTTTGGTTTGACCCGATCGATCGCACTCGAGACGACCATGGTAACCATTACACCACTGATGCCGTTCCTGTGTGTATTTGAACATTGTCAATCTGTTTGTGACAAAAGAAAACTGTTGATTGTGATTTTTGTGTTAATAAAAAAAATATAGCCAATCAGAAGACAGCCAGTTTCCTGTATATACAGTGATCTGATTGGAGGATATGTTAGTACAAGTATTGAACTCATGCTCAAAACGTTTTATGACTGCAAAGTCTGTTCTTATAATTAGACTTACAAAGTTACAGGTTTCCAAACCATTACTTAAGATCTTTTCAAAAATAATTTTCATTATTAAATTTTGTTAAAAATAATAATTTTCATGATTAAAAAAAAATAATTTTCCTATCAGAGATTTTATGTTGACTTTACGAATAATTTTTTTAACCTAACCTCCAAAGTTCTCCTTACCGTTATAGTTAGCTGAGTTATACATGGTACAATTTTTGATAAATTTTAGCTGCTAATTTTTATGTTAAGAATTTTTTTCTATATTATACAAAAAAGCAGAAATTTCTGTAAAATATTCAGTATTATATATAGCTTATATTGTGTGGTGTGAAACAATGTGGAAATGGCTGTTTGCTGACATAATTTATGAGATCATCTTTGGCTTAATCGAATATCAACCATTTCTAACACTTGTACAGTACTAGCAAGGTGTTGTTGTTAGAAAACACTGTTAAGGGTCTGACATCAGTGATTCACATTGGAACACTATGTTACCGTGGTGAATAATGATGTTTTTAGACATGACACCTACTATTACGATCTTGTCAGAATATAATCAAACCTACCCATGTGGTCACCTGCATTAACAGGTAACCTTTCTGTTGTCCTGTCATAGAAAAATTCATATGAATTTAACCTCTTTTAAGAGTTCACCTGTCTTAGAAGACCATTTTTTCTTTTCCCAAAGGTGACCTTTTAACACAGGTTTGATTGTATGTCTATGCAATATACAGGATCATGTAATTTGCTGGTGTTTCACCAGCCTTCACACTGCAACAACACTATGAACAATCACTGGGAAGGATGAATTTCAACAGACACACCTTGTTAGTACTGTACCACATCATTTATCATTTTTCTAACTTCTATATATTATGCATGCTGGAATGTCTGTTAACTATGACACTTTTGAGTTTAGATTTACTAAGATACCATTAACTGATGAATGAGGGAGTTTTTAAATTGGTGCTTAATCTGAAGAGTATTATGGTTTTATATCGTAATTTTACGTCATTTGATGGATTTTAGTTGTTTTACATCAAATTAGCAAATTTTCAGCTATATCATGGAAAAAACAAGTTGCATTCAATGAAATTATGATGTCCGCTTTGTACTAGCTAGACCAACACACTTAATTGGATCTTTAGCTAGAACACTGAAACATCAGTTCGTGTAGCCACGTCACTCAACTCAGACACATGATGCTGATTCCAAGCCAACTAGTGGTTGTATAAGACATAATAGTGTCCTGTGAAATTGTGTCCGGTTGTGTTATATTTGTAATGAAAAACCTTACACAGACCGAACGAAGTCATCGCTGTGCTTTATTCCGTCCTCGGACTTTATCATAGGAGACAATTGTAAGGGCGGACACTATTTAACAAGGTTACAGTTGTTCTTCCTCCTTAATGCTGCAAGCTTAGTGCAGAAGCATCAAATACCAATTTCATAGTCTTTGGATTGACCTTACAGGGGCTTGAACCCACGATCTACCACACTCACGCCAAGCATGCTAACCATTACACAACCAATGTGGTTTAAGATTAGGTGAGCTGTATTTCAGCTACCAGAGCAAGATTATTTAAACAATGCACCATCTAAGTACAATGGTGGGCACTAGAATGAACCTTAATTATGAACAAATAATTGATTGCCACAAGGAAAAAGGGACTCGATGGGTAGGGTCTGGAATTTTGTTTTTATGTACCGATATTACAGATATATTTTTTGCATGCATAATTAGATATAGATACAGTTAATTTCTTTTAAAAGCATAATGTAATCTTTTATGAAATTAATACTATCTTTTTTTTTGTTACAAAAAATGTGATGTTATGGTGTCAATTAATTTCTCATGATTCATTTGAATTTTTATTAGATTTTGTTTTTGTTCCATCAAATTTAGTGAATTGTTAGACTAATTCTAATTGCAAACATTAGTAATAAACTGAATTAAATTTAATTTGCTTAAGAATTAAAAAAGATTTTAAGCAGGCAGAAAATTATGTTTTTCCCAGCACAAGCAAGAAAGTTAATTATCTCCCATATTTCTCATTTCCTGTCTTGTTTTTTTTTTCAGTGCAAGATTTAAATGATAGTGAAGTAGAACAAGAATTAAGTGGTTTGACTGATGCAGACGATGTACCAGGAACAGTGGGATCTGTAAGTTTGAATTATCTCCCTTTATAGGCTAATATCTTAACAGTAGGATCTGTAATTTAAATTATCTCCCTTTATAGGCTAAATACAATTGTATTTCAACATTAGGATCTATAAGGTTAAATGATCTCCCTTGTTTTAGACTAATACAATTTTATTACATACTCATATAGATATCTTGAATTTGATCAGTCTAAAGAATGTCACATGACATTTGACATTCCGTTCGATCAACTGTTGGACATAAGGTTGCATGATTATATCAACCGCACACGAGAAAACCCCCATTGAAATTCCCTTGTGAGCCTCACATGTTTCTAAATCTGGTTACTTCCCTTGGTATACAACAACAATTTGGCAGCGAATGAAAAGTTTGTTTTCCAGGCAGACGAGGAAATAAACCACAAATAATTATGGCACTGTGTAGGGTATTCAATGTAATAAAACAATTATCAACCATGTAAGAGTGTGATATGACTCATATAGAGGCAAGCCCTCTGGGAGACAATCCGTCATATGTTGATTATCTCCCTTGTTTTTGGCTCTTGTACAATTGTATTTCATATTAAATCTGTTGTTTTTAAGAAATTAAGAAAATTTGTACATTGACCGATTGTTGAAATTATAAAGAATAATTATTCCAAAAGTATTATTAAATATTGTTATACGTAACATGTATATTATTTCAGTCCAAAGACATGCCACCACCCACACCAATGCCACTCAAAAACTTGGCCCCGCCCCCATCAGGAGAATTATTATTCGGTAACATCAATAAATTGAAGGATCAGTACACAAGAGAAAAGTCAGAGTTTGAAAAAGTCCAGGAAATGAACAAACAAAGAATCGACCAGGGATTGGACGAAAAATTAGCCGCAAGGAGAAACCGTAGAAAGAGGGCCCAGACTGAAAGTTAAATTTACATATCATGACGTTTTTTGTTAATCAATATTTTACGGGACAATTATATTTCGTGACTATTTTTATATGTTTTGTTACATATATTTGTCTTTCGGCATGAAAGATAACTAAATTTACACATTTTCGTCATTTAATTTAATTTATTTGTTTGTTTATATTTGTATTGTACAATATTAGAATAGGTGACTATTCAAGTTCAGTCATGCATGACGTTTGATGGCCAGAAAATGCAAATGCAAAATTTACGAGGTTTTGTTGTTTATATTTAGTATTGGTTGACGTTGAACACAGACTTCATGTAAATTCGTACTCACACATACCGATATATTGTAATAACACTTTCACGATTTTTGCGTGAAATAGGCATAGAAGTTTTTGTCAAACCAAATGTTAATTAATTTGTTTTTAAAATAGATATAATTGAAGCACTTTAGATACAACTAATTAAATTTGAATAAAAAATATAGTAGTTGAATATCTGGTACACATTTATTTTATTCGCCGCCGAATGAAATTCCTTTTTTTTTCTTATGACGATGCCAAAAATATGTCATTTTATTATACGAAAAGTGAATTGCATGCTCCCGCCATCAGATAAAAAGAAATTAATTCTTGTATTAATTTTATATTGTATTAATATGTTGACAAAAGAAATACTGTGTTTCATGTAGAAAGCTTATCATGGTGAATGGGTCCTGCTTAATAACTAAAGTAAAACATTAATGATTCAGTGTGATGTTTTACAGTTTTGTCAATTCTTAAAGAAAGGAAGTGTCCTTTCTGATATTATTAGTATTCTAATATATATAGAATAATGTCAGTTTTGAAGATTGAGACAGACATTATTGTAAGTATTGCAGCAAGTCTGACAGGATGAGCTGTGATAATGTCTGTGGAGATCTTCAAACTAGCGTTCATTTTAATCAGAATTATTTTGACAAAGCTAGAGGATAATTGTTTTTTTTAATTCATATTAGAATCAACATGCTACTATGAGGAGGTTATAAATGTTTAATGTCACTTTCAGCCATTATTTTTTCACCTGTATCCTGACTACTACACTAAATAGAGGG
>MJUT01064207.1:82803-97992 GCA_002080005.1 Gigantidas platifrons
ATTTAGAATTAGGAGTGCTAACTAAAAATGTTACAGTATGCTTCTTATTGTTTTGGATGAGGCTGCACTCAGATGAAATTTTGTATTTTGGTCCTATTTTGTTGTCATTTTTCGGGTGGGAGTAGATGTACTTTATAGAAGAGCCATCCGTACGTCAGGTATCTTACCTGTAAAATATTTCTCTCAGCCACCTGTACTTTAGACGAACCTGACAAGCATTTCTCTCATAAATTATTGTTATATTTTGCATTTTTTGTAAAATGGGTAAAAAGTCTGACTTATCTCCGGAATGCTAAAAGTTTGTAAAAAGGTTGTTTGCCTTTTTTAGTAACAAAAAAGCAACGAAGAAGCCAATTGTCTCATTTGATAGGGTATATCAAAGGACATCTAAAGCTTTGGGTGTGTCTTACACTTCAGTGCACCGTATTATGAATGGTAAGAGGCCTTGTAAGTCAAATAGACTCAAAGAAAGAGCTAAAAGTTTGGATGACTTTGATCATTGTGTTATTAAAAGAACAATCCACGGTTTATATTCACGGAAAATTGCTCCGATCGTCTCAATAATACATAAGGAAATAAAAGATTATATTAAAATATCAAAGTCTACACTTACTCTAACTCTCATTGATCTTGGATATACTTATAAAAAAATAGGTGATAATCGAAGAGTTCTGTACGATCAAGTGTCTATTATCAATGATAGGTGTAATTAACTGAGAAAGATAAAATCTTTTAGGGAAGCAGAGTATGATATCGTGTACATGGATGAAACATGGGTTAACCAAAATCACTGCACATATTATATGTGGCTTCCGAATGATGGGTCTGATGCCCCAAAAATACCCTCGGGTAAAGGCAAACGTTTGATTGTTTTGCATGCAGGTACGCGAAGTGAGGGTTTGATTGACGACTGTGATTTAGTGTTTCTGGCCAAATCAAAGGATGGTGACTATCACCAGGAGATGAATAGTGTTGTCTTTCTTGAGTGGTTTGAAAATCAATTGATGCCTGCTCTGAAAAATCATAACTTGGTTGTGTTAGATAATGCAAGTTATCACAATGTTAAAACAGAAGATGTGCCCAAATTTTAGTAAGAAAAAAGCTGTTCTCCAAACTATCTTACACAACACAACATTCCTAGTTCTGCTACTGATACCAAAAAGTATTATATGAAAAAAAAAGAAAAAAAAAGACCCCAGTAGTTTATAAAACAGATAAAATTGCTAATTTACACGGACATGAAGTAATAAGAACCCCCGTTCGACACTGTGAACTTAACCCGATAGAATTAATATGGGCGCAAGTCAAAGGTTTCGTGGCTAAAAACAATACCACCTTCCGATTAAAAGATGTTAAAGAACTCACGTACGCCGTTTTCGGAAAAATTACAAAAGATGTGTGGACAAAAGCAGAAGAACATGTGGTCAAAATTGAAAAAGAATACTAGTATTGCAAAGAAAACTGTATAGATAGAAGTGTCATAAAACCTATTATCATTGAATTTTTTTATGATGACTTGCATGACGACACGAGTTGAAGTATAATCATTTTAAGTATAATAGACAGAGAAAACATGTAAAAATCGAATAAATGCCACGTTAAAGCCAATGCCGAAAATATTTGGAACATGTGTCTGCCAGTTCATTAAGGATTACAAACAGTTGTAACTGTTGAAACTATCTGGGGCCAGATGAATTATTTAACTTACATTGATTATAACACATAAATAATACACAAAACAACTTGACAAAAAAATGAAAGATAAACAGAGACAGTTTATAATCCAACCGAAAACCAAACACAAAACGGACCTCGTATTCATGAAAAGTCAAAACAAACAAACACAAAGGTCGAAACTTCGGATTCCTGTCTTGGATAAGCATTTCGAAGTGGAATATGTTAAATATATATTTCCAAACTTTTAGCTCACGTTTGAGTTGAAACATATAACTTGGTTTAGTAGAATAGTTACGTAAAACAATTGCAAGTATCAATGATTCATCAATAATTTGTGCAGTTTTTAGGTATTTTTTACCAGTGTTAAGTTGAAGGTTTGGTAAAAAATAGCTAAATAAATGACAGTGATAAATCTTGTAATCTACCAATTTTTACAGGTAAAATATTTTACAATTAATGAACTCAATAGTGCGTGTAGGAGATGGTGACGGGCTCTACGGAGAACAATGGAATCTTTCGAGTGTCTATTGTCCTCAGGGATTTAAGCGCACGGCCGCAGGCTTTTCTCTTTTATAGACTTATTCCCTCCGTTTTTCATAAAACTTTGTCAAAATATACACCCAAAAACTCCTTTAAAATGCGATTTTTCTTTATGAGCAGGGCCAAACACGTTCACTTTCTGGTCTGCAGACTTCCAAATTAAAGTAGCATCCTTGATTCTCTACACAATTCTCGTTTACACTTCTGCTTTAAAATCTACAGTTAAAAAGATATTTCAAATTTTCGTTATTCTAATACAAAAAATATTACTTTAGGATGTGCTTTGCAAAGTTTTGACTTTTAACTAAGACATCAGCAATGTTACATATCTGGCATGCATCCGGGATATGTACAAAGAAAAAAGACCACATGATTTACACAGACATTCTGTTCTTTGTAATTTGATCTTGATCTACTTTTATTATTTATTAGGTTTAAATAAAATACCTTGTCTTTTGTATGAACAATTATTTATATACACGACTATATGGTTTAAAAGGAATGTATTACTTGGTTCTATTTTAAGTTTGCCTTATTATTTGTTATGTTAATTTGTTAAGTACTCACATGTGTTTACCAAGAAGCTAATTGTATTGAATGATAAATTAGTATAAATTGTAATATCATACCACTGGTTTTTTTTTCAATTGAATTCAAAGCTATTGTCAATTAAATTACGGGATAGATATTCGTGAGGGCGATCTCTGGTCGGAACACAGCAACCATTATACAATTTATCTTTATATTTCTCGGCTAAGCATATGGTACCTAGGAGTGGTCGTATGGTAGTTGGGTTTGCAAGTATTGGCATTTGCTCGCTTCATTTGATTAATGTTTGCATTAAAAACAAAATGCAGATAGCAATTCTTCTCTTCAAAAATGGGCTTACGATTTACGACTTACGAGTACCTACCACCACTCTTAACTTTGCGATCACTTTTTATCGTAAGTCATAAATCCTATTTATTAGTGAAACTGTCATAACTCTTAAGAGTGCATTTACGCACAGGCACTTGTTTCTATCAATGGGTCGTCCTGAATATAGCTGGAAAATTGTTCGCTGGACGTTAATCATCAATCAATCTATCTATCAATGGGGGGTCGACTATCAATGTATAATAAAAGAAGGCAGCCAACTCGGAAATATACCCCTCCACACTTGTGGCAGTCAAAAAGTAAAAACAGCTGTGGTTCAAGTTTATTATACACAAGGCCATAACATTGTCAATACATTTCCTGTATCATTACACAGGTATACTATCTGTTCAGTATTGGAACAATTCTCTGCGTAAGTAGCAGTCAAATTCAACTATTTGAATATTCATTATTTGAAAACATTTCGGGTGGGAAGAATGATGGACGGGCGGACTGATATGACAACGACAGGATAGAGACAGTTTTCTAGTACAAGCAGGAATCAAATTCAACTTTTCAGAATTTATTTTCATATTCGATTTCGTTTTGGGGTTTTATTGTTCTGGACTAAATACGGAAATAAAATCTTACTAACTGACATTAATTTTTTTTAAGACAGACAACAGTATTGAGACAGTTCTCTCGCGTAAATAGCAGTGAAATTAAACTATTTAAATATTCATTATTTGAAAACATTTCGGATGGGAAGAATGATGGACGGGTTAGTTAATTTGGCAACGACAGGATAGGGACCGTTTTCTGTTTATTTTTCTATAAAAATCATGAAATAAAATTAAAACGTTTTTGCATAAATATTGAACTTCTGGTGACAATTGCCTTTCTCAATCTAATCGATCCGAGGGTACGAGCCAGGGGACAGAACTCGTCAGTTTAACCGCAAACGACTTTTCCCAGTATTTGTAACTAAAAATAGCTCTACCAATCAAAAAAGATCTAAGTAAGAACCAATGAACGGTAACGGCAAATTAGTCTTTCTCTGTCTATATAAGACAGGCAATTGTCAGTCTAAACCAGAAGGCAGCTGACGGATTTTTACCATTAAGAGCGTTCAAGCCCTCGTCCAGCGATAGTGCCAATAGAGGGAGCAGTATTATTCGAGTTACTTTTGGGTAAGCTTCTTACATCATATACTAAAAACGTTGATAGTGAATTTATTTCGAAGTATAATCAAACACGAAAATGATGAAAACTTGATTTTAATTGCTTTGATTTTTATTATTTTAATTGATACAAGGATTCATGCAATACAAGTTTTTCATATTTTTTCCAAATTAATTTACAAATTTATAAGAAGTGGGAAACGCAAAATTATAAATTCTCTTTGATATATATGATTTGATTACTTTATTTCAAAACTACGAAAATATAATATCTGAAGCTTTTTCACATGTTTTAGTTATAAATGACAAGTATATGTTTTCTTTCAAAAGAATACTAAAAAAAATAAGTATGCCGAAATTCCTAGAATCTTTAATTAAGTCTAAAATCAAAATAATTAAAATTGGTTATACCTCTTGAAGTCTGCCTAAATAGTTTTCAAAACTGAATGATGCCCAAGGTCTCCACCTGGCTTGATTTTTAAAACATCTGATTTGAACAATCTGACAAACAAAATAGGATTCACGTATTAGTATTTCGAAGAGTGAAAATGACATTCAGAAAAGCAAATTTTATTTATATGCTTTCTTTTTTTTTTTACTCAGATTGGGTACTTTTTTTTTAAAAGCCATTCGATTTGTTTTACGCGATTTCATTCTTAGATATAAATATTGCCATCAGAGACCGCTCAAACAAATAAGTTCCTAGTGAAACAATGCTTCAAAGATCAACAGGTGGTATATGAATGTTTATTAAAATATTATCGGTAATTAACAAAATCACAGCACCCAAGCCTGCATCGGGTAATACCACGCTCCAATGATTTCAATCAACAGATCATGATCATGAAAGAGTAGGCGCGTGCCGCTTTTAATTGGCGATTTATTCATTGTTAATATCAAATATTAATATAAAAATATGAAAATGTTGTATGAAATTAACTATTTTTCACATTGGAAGTCTTTTTTTGTACGATTAAACCATCATATAATGGTCTCAGTGCAACTTTTAAGGTCTTAGTGCACTAAGGCCGGTCTTTGCGGTGCTTAGACGGACTCATCAAACTCTTTTTGCATGAAAGGTGCACATTACCTTAATGGACTATATAATGTTATCTTAGTTATATTCATGGTCACGACATAAAAACGTCCATCATATTTATAGAAATAAAGAAAAAACTTTCAACAGGATTTTTTTTTATATATCTTGACTATGGCGTATTATTTATGCTAAAACAGCGGAATTTGTCTCTTTATGAGTGAGGGGTAATGTAATCTAAGATGTCTTTCAACAGTGTGATAAATCTCTGGAAGACTAATAATAGTAAACGATGCAAGTCACCTGCAAATGAAATGAATTAGACACATCATTTCACTAATAGGGGATAATTGAGTCCATACAACAAGCGTAACCCTGCCACTTTTTATAGAAGCGCCTGCACCAAGCCAGGAAGAAAGTCAGTGGCTATGTATTTGTGTGTTAGAGGTACCGATGTTTCCTCTTTTTACGACTTTGATATTGGATTTCGGAACTGTTTCGACAGTGAGCTATATTTTTAGTTTTAATTTTATTAGATGATTGATTGATTGCTTGATTGATTGATTGATTGATTGATTGATTGTGTTTAACGCCACTTTCAGCGATATTTCAGCTGTATCATGGCGACCACTTTTAGCGGTGGAAGAAGCCGGAGTATCCGGAGAGATCCACCGAACATGTTTGATTTCTATAAATCTTCAGAAATTTTTTTTTAAAATCCAGTTTTCAAATCAACAATTTTTGTTTCTAGATGTTTATTAATATATGATATATACGAACTCTGACAATTAATTTCAAAATTTTTGGTCCATTATTAAAAAAGTTACCCATTGGGTCTCTATGTTAATTATATTTTGTAAAGTGTTGGTATTTCAATATATGGAGGGGATCGTTCATTTTTCAATCTACATAGATACACAATGACAGAAATGTGTGGTAGTATAAAATTATTATGATATAAATCAGATAACTGTAAACAACAGACGATCGTGTCGTAAATCACTTTTATGTTATGCTCTATTTAACTCATAATATAATACGCTTACTACAAAATCAAGGACATCATGGCTAATCCGAATGTATCCAGACGTTATCAAGAATTTGGTTTAGAAGTCCGGTCATTGCAAATTTATTTCTTTAAGACAAAAATATGAAATTTTGTAAATCAGCACACGTTTTGACAATAGACTTGTCTTGTCTTTCTAGAAAGCGACTATATTTTGTTATTCCGTGCTTTAAGAAGAGCTTGAAGATACTAAGGGGGTAATCAGAATACGTAGGTTGAAGAACAGACAACACAATGGCCAAAAGAAAAAGAACCAAAGCACAAACAACGATCTACAAAACATTACACAGAAAGCTAAAAATCGAGCAACATGTACCCCACTAAACACTAATTTAGAATTAGGAGTGCTAACTAAAAATGTTACAGTATGCTTCTTATTGCTTTGGAGGAGGCTGCACTCAGATGAAATTTTGTATTTTGGCCCTATTTTGTTGTCATTTTTCGGGTGGGAGTAGATGTACTTTATAGAAAAGCCATCCGTACGTCAGGTATCTTACCTGTAAAATCTTTCTCTCAGCCACCTGTACTTTAGACGAACCTGACAAGCATTTCTCTCATAAATTATTGTTATATTTTGCATTTTTTGTAAAATGGGTAAAAAGTCTGACTTATCTCCGGAATGCTAAAAGTTTGTAAAAGGGTTGTTTGCCTTTTTTAGTAACAAAAAAGCAACGAAGAAGCCAATTGTCTCATTTGATATGGTATATCAAAGGACATCTAAAGCTTTGGGTGTGTCTTACACTTCAGTGCACCGTATTATGAATGGTAAGAGGCCTTGTACGTCAAATAGACTCAAAGAAAGAGCTAAAAGTTTGGATTACTTTGATCATTGTGTTATTAAAAGAACAATCCACGGTTTATATTTACGGACAATTGCCCTGATCGTCTCAATAATACATAAGGAAATTAAAGATTCTATTAAAATATCAAAGTCTACACTTACTCTAACTCTCATTGATCTTGGATATACTTATAAAAAAATAGGTGATAATCGAAGAGATATGTATGATCAAGTGTCTATTATCAATGATAGGTGTAATTATCTGAGAAAGATAAAATCTTTTAGGGAAGCAGAGTATGATATCGTGTACATGGATGAAACATGGGTTAACCAAAATCACTGCACATATTATATGTGGCTTCCGAATGATGGGTCTGATGCTCCAAAAATACCCTCGGGTAAAGGCAAACGGTTGATTGTTTTGCATGCAGGTACGCGAAGTGAGGGTTTGATTGACGGCTGCGATTTAGTGTTTCTGGCCAAATCAAAGGATGGTGACAATCACCAGGAGATGAATAGTGTTGTCTTTCTTGAGTGGTTTGAAAATCAATTGATGCCTGCTCTGAAAAATCCTAGCTTGGTTGTGTTAGAAAATGCAAGTTATCACAATGTTAAAACAGAAGATATGGTGTGCCCAAATTTTAGTCAGAAAAAAGCTGTTCTCCAAAACTATCTTACCGAAAACAACAATCCTTTTTCTGCTACTGATACCAAAAAAGTATTATATGAAAAAAAAGACCCCAGTAGTTTATAAAACAGATAAAATTGCTAATTTACACGGACATGAAGTATTAAGAGCCCCTGTTCGACACTGTGAACTTGACCCGATAGAATTAATATGGGCGCAAGTCAAAGGTTTCGTGGCTAAAACAATACCACCTTCCGATTAAAAGATGTTAAAGAACTCACGTACGCCGCTTTCGGAAAAATTACAAAAGATATGTGGACAAAAGCAGTCAAAATTTAAAAAGAATACTGTAAAGAACTCTGTATAGATAGACGTGTCATAGAACCTATTATCATTGATTTTTGTGATGATGACTCGGATGACGACACCAGTTGAAGCATAATCATATTAAGTATAATAGACTGAGAAAAAAAATGTAAAAATCGAATAAATGTCACGTTAAAGCCAATGCCGAACATATTTGGAACATGTGTCTGCCAATTCATTAAGGTTTAAGAATAGTTGTAACTGTTGAAACTATCTGGGGTCAGATGAATTATTTAACTTATATTGATTATAACACATAAATAATACACAAAACAACTTGACACACAAAAAAAGAAAGATAGACAGGGACAGTTAATAATCCAACCGAAAACCAAACACAAAACGTACCTCGTATTCATGAAAAGTCAAAACAAACAAACACAAAGGTCAAAACTTCGGATTCCTGTTTTGGATAAGCATTTCGAAGTGGAATAGGTTAAATATATATTTCCAAACTTTTAACTCACGTTTGAGTTGAAACATATAACTTGGTTTAGTAGAATAGTTACGTAAAACAATTGCAAATATCAATGATTCATCAATAATTATTGCAGTTTTTAGGTATTGTTTTACCAATGTTAAGTTGAAGGTTTGGTAAAAAAAAAAATAGCTAAAAAAAATGACAGTGCTCAATGTCATAATCTACCCCTCCCCCCAAATCAATCCTCCAATTGATCTCTGAGGTTCTATAATTTAAAAATGTACTAATTTTAGGAATTAGGAAGTTGCACAATCTCAAAACTCATTTTTCGTTCCGTTTCTTATATGTATTAAATTAAAAATGTCGAGTGTCTATTGTCCTCGAGGATTTAAACCCACGGCCGCAGGCTGTTCTCTTTTACAGACTTATTCCCTCCGTATTTCATTAAACTTTGTCAAAATATACACACAAAAACTCCTTTAAAATGCGATTTTTCTTTATGAGCAGGGCCAAATACGTTCACTTTCTGGTCTGCAAACTTCCAAATTAAATTAGCACCTTTGATTCTCTACACAATTCTCGTTTACACTTCTACTTTAAAATCTACATTTAAAACGATATTTCAAATATTACTTTAGGATGATCATGTGCTTTGCAAAGTTTTGACTTTTATCTAAGACACCAGCAATGTTACATATATGGCATGCATTCGGGATATGTACAATGAAAAAAGACCACATGATTTACACATTACAGACATCCTGTTCTTTGTAATTTGATCTCGATCTACTTTGGTTATTTCTTAGATTTAAATAAGATACCTTGTCTTTTGTATGAACAATTATTTATATACACGACTATATGGTTTAAAAGGAATGTATTACTTGGTTCTATTTTAAGCTTGTCTTATTATTTGTTATGTTAATTTGTTAAGTACGCAGATGTGTTTACCAAGAAGCTAATTGTATTGATTGATAAATTAGTACAAATTGTAATATCATACCACTGGGTTTTTTTTTTCAATTGAATTCAAAGCTATTGTCAATTAAATTACGGGATAGATATTCGTGAGGGCGATCTCTGGTCGGAACACAGCAACCATTATACAATTTCTCTTTATATTTCTCGGCTAAGCATATGGTACTTAGGAGTGGTCGTATGGTAGTTGGGTTTACAAGTATTAGCATTTGCTCGCTTCATTTGATTAATGTTTGCATTAAAAACAAAATGCAGATAGCAATTCTTCTCTTCAAAAATGGGCTTACGATTTACGACTTACGAGTACCTACCACCACTCTTAACTTTGCGATCACTTTTTATCGTAAGTCATCAATCCTATTTATTAGTGAAACGGTCATAACTCTTAAGAGTGCATTTACGTCTACGTTTCCGACTTACGACCTTTAGTGAAACGGTCGCCAGTTCTTTAAAAGAAAGAAAAAAAACCCAATTTAAAATTTCTAAACATATACCTGTTTGTGTAATATTTACACACTTCCGACGTTCGTTTGGCACTTGTTTTATAACAGTATAATATGGAGTATTTTAGCCCTAACGGGACTCGTTGATTACTTTTAAGAATCTACAGTTGGGGTGTATTCTCCACTAGATAATTGTAACAGGTAGAGGGATAAGCTTGTCATCATTTGTGTTAGTTAGTAATTAAATTCAGCTGTGATTATTAATCATTAACTACGACTAATAAAGAACGATTATTGAACCCTAACGCGTTTCGCTGATTGTACCAAGGCGAGTCATGATTTCAAAATATCGCCCCAAAATAATATCCGGAGACATTTTTTTTTTAATTTTCTGACCCTATCGTTGAATTAATGCATTCGGAATTCAGTCGTCGTAACCGGTCCGTTGATTTTAGCCGTCAACGAAATATTTGGCAATAAATGTGTGAAAATCTTAAAACTCTGGAGAACTGAACTATCGTATCCACAAAACAAAAACAGGGGCGAAAAGATGCGTCTTTTAGAAATGGATACATGTCCTAGTTTGAATGACATAAGGGAAATTAATAAGGTGCAATAAATGTACTCGAAGCGAGCAGGGGTACGATGTATATGTGTAAAAAAAGTTACAGAATGTACATGATTCATTACCCTAACGGACGCTATTTAAGTTTCTTTGGATAAAATAACGCAACAAATTCAAAATGGAGTATCAAACGTTTGTTTTTACTACTAGAAAAGGTAAAAATCCCATTTCTTTATGCTTAAATGGCTTCCAATTTAGACTGTATTTGCACGATAGTTTTAGATGTGAGAAGCACTCCTTTTACAAAGAAGCGATAAAGAAAACATAATTTTTCCTACTAAAAAATTGGATTGAAAAAATGAATGTGCTATGAGGGGGAGGACAGGGGGTAGTTTTCTCCTTTCTCCCACCAGAAAAATAAATCTCCCTATGAAAAAAAGTAAAAAAAACGTTTTGCTCATTTTGAATAAAAATCTTGTAAATGTCTTGGCTTAATAACAATACGCCCTCGTTTCATTTTTTGACAGGACATGATAACTGTTTCTTCTTGTTCAAATAATTCATGTATTATTTTCTGTGCTCTTTTGCAAGGTGTCCTGTGAACAAGAGCTTCCTGTTTCAAAGAAACTGCAGGACCCCACACGTTTCACATCAAATAACTTGACTGCAAGAAAAAATTTTCTAATGTTGTTACATCGATTGCCTGCCATTTTGGTCTTTTTTATGTAAATCAAGACCTGAAGTATTCAAATTGTCTTCATAAATAACTTTCGTCCGAAAGTTTTTTAATAAATCACGAGAAAATCGACCAGAATCAGACTGAAACCCCCTCCCCCTTCATAAATTGCTGGATCCACCCCTAGACGTTCAATAAAATATACATGATAGGACGTGGCATGATCGTAAATCAGTGTCATCACTCTCAATCATCAGCAATCACTCTATTTCACAGTGATTCACATGTAACACTAGCAAGAGTGATTTTTAGCTGAATCACCTTGTGTGTACTGTAGATGATCGTAGATCACAATAAGCACAGCAAGAAAATGGGATAACTATGACCCCAACTATACATGTATTTATACTTATGCTAAAGAAGTGATATGTTCAAGTTAGCCACAGGGGCATGTAATTCTGTAATGATAGAACAGAATAGAAGGAATATATTTTATTTATGATATATAATATCTCCGGGGGGCGGGGCACAACCTTGTTATGGCAGGGGTGTGCAGCTGAGACAATCAGAAGCCCATCCTTATCATATACTTAAAATCTCAAAAATATATGACCCTCATAACCTTATATATTTTCCAATGTAGACCATATCCGTTTCATAAATTCTGAAGTTTGCAAATAAAGTCAAACAAAATATTAATGATGTCATTACTGAATATGAATATGACTCAGATATAGATCTTGAAAATCCTGATAAGACATTTAGAATTGATAGTCATTTGCTTTGGGAAACTATTAAAATTAAAATTAGGGGTACAGCAATATCTTGTTCCTCATATAAAAAGAAGGAAAGGGATAAGAATGAAAAAAATTTGCATGAAAAATTAGAAAAATTACATAACTTATTTATTAAAAGTAACTCTGAGTTAATTCAGCAGGAGATAGACATAGTTGAGATGGAACTTAAAATTTTGAGGGAGGAAAAAATAAATGGAATCATTACAAGGGCCAAGACAAAATGGCAAGTTGAGGGAGAAAGGAATACCCGGTTCTTTTGTAATTTAGAAAAGAAACATTTCACAGAAAAAATTATCTCAAAATTAGTTGTAGAAAACAATCAGGTCATTCAAGATCCAAAAGCTATCCATAACGAGCAAAAATTATTCTACGAGAAATTATATAAAAGTTCCAACCCAAGTCATGAGGAGTTACATAATGAGTTATTCTTGAATAATGACAATCCCTTTATTTCAAAACCTAGTCAAGCAGAAGTATACTCTTGTGAAGGTAAAATTACCTTACAGGAATGCTTATGTGCTCTGAAAAATATGAAAAATTGTAAATCACCAGGCATTGATGGTCTTACAGTCGAATTTTATAAATTCTTCTGGAATGACATAAAGTTTTCCTTACTTAATTGCCTAAATGAAAGTTTAGAAAAGGGAAAGTTTTCTGTTAGCCAACGGCAAGGGTTAATTACATGCCTTCCAAAAAAAGGAAAAGAGAAATATTTTATGAATAATTGGCGCCCAATCACACTTCTTTGTGTTGATTTTAAGTTAGCTTCTTCGTGTATAGCAAACAGACTGAAGCCTATTTTACAAAGTATTATAAGTCAGACACAAAAAGGTTTCTTAAAAGGGAGATATATTGGTGAATGTATTAGAATCATCTCAGATTTTATGGATACATTAGAAGAAGACAATATCCGTGGTTTATTAATGTTAATTGATTTCGAAAAGGCTTTTGACACTGTAGAATGGCCTTTTATTGAAAAAAAACCTTGCATTTTATGGCTTTGGTCCATATTTACGTAAATGGATCAAATCTTTTTACACAGATATTTCCAGTGCAGTAATAAATAATGGCCATTTATCATAATTTTTCTTACTAGAAAGGGGATGCGACAAGGTGATCCGTTATCTCCTTACCTTTTCATCCTTGTGTTGGAACTTCTGAGTGCAGTCATCAAAAATGATCCTCAGGTGTCTGGTGTTACAATAAATAGTTCTGAATATCTATTTAGTCAATATGCAGATGATTCTGCATTGATTTTTAGAGGACGACCAAAACTCTCTTGAACAAGCCTTGAATATATTTGACTGCTTCTCTGTTTGTGCTGGACTGAGAGTAAACCTTGATAAAACTGAGGTCATATCGGTTGTCTCAAGATTAGGTAGTGATGAAAAATTGCTACCAGAAAAGCATTTATCCTGGAATACTTCACGAAAATTTAAACTTTTGGGGGTTCTTTTCAATATTTATAAAGAAGACAAAACTTTTGAAAATTATGGTCAAAAAATAAAAAAGGTAAAGAATATCTTAAGCTCATGGGCATATAGGGACTTAACCTATATTGGCCTAATAACTGTTATAAAAACATTAGCCCTCCCACTTTTGGTGCAGATTCTCACAGTACTACCAAACCCTTCTGCTAAAGTAATGAAAGAAATACAAGACATGTTCTACAAATTCTTATGGGATGGGAAGCCAGACAAAATTAAGAGAAATGTTATTATAAATAACTATGAAGAAGGGGGGTTAAAATTACCACATATTGAATCTTTCTGTAAGGCACTAAAAATGTCTTGGCTTTACAAACTTCTTGATTCTATGAATATGTCCCCATGGAAATTTTTACTTCTAAGTTCTATAGAAAAATATGGTGGAGATAAGATATTATACTTAAAAAAGGAGGCTTTGGAAAGTATATCTGAAAAGTTAAACCCATTTCGGAGAGATATCCTTCTTAATTTGTCGGAACTGTTGCCACCAAATGATGAAAAAGAAAACAATATTATTAACATCTTGAGTCAACCCATTTGGCTTAATTTTAATGTTCAAAGAAATGGTAATTTTTTTTATTGTTGACAAATATTGTTATAAGTGTGTCTTTTTTATTAATGATATTTTCTCTGAAGATAAACAGTTTTTGTCATATCAAGAATTTCAAAATAAATATAAGATAAGTACAAACTTTCTAGAATGTTATGGTATTGTGGGTGCAGTTCCAAAAGGATGGAAACAAACTTATTTCAAAGTATAGGAAGCTACATGATATTAAAAATGACATTGTTGACAGATTAAAAAGTGATAAAAAACCATGCAAATATTTTTATAAATTGTATTAAGAACATATAAAAGAAAGTCCTGTTAGGTCACAAAAAAATGGGTCCAGGAATTAGGAGTACAAATAGATGATTGGCAGAATATTTATTCTTCCCCTTTTAGGACTGCAAGAAATACAAAACTTCAAAACTTTCAGTTCAAGCTTTCCCATAGAATAACTACCACTAACTCTTTCCTTTTCAAATATGGTTTAAAAGAAACAGAACTATGCACCTTCTGTCCAGAAACTAAAGAGAGTTTGTTGCATCTGTTTTGGGAATGCACCTATAGTAAAACTTGGTTTTCAATAGTAAATATTTTTGAAAATTGTGGTATTAATATGCAGTATATAAATGCACCTAATATTATATTGGGTATTGTGGATCCGTTAGATCCAGATAACACAAAAAATCAAGTCATTTCGATTTTAAAGTATTATTTATACAAATGCAGATGTTTGGGTGATAAACCTAGTATCAATGGTGGTCTAAAATACCTAAAATATTGCATTAAAATAGAAAAGACAACCATAAATTTCCTATCCTCTACACAAAGAGAATATATATGTAAAAAGTGGTTGCCGTTTGAAATAGTTCTTGGTGTTTCAAATTTTCAGTGTAATGTTGCAAAATGTTATATTTTGATGAATTAAATGTATATCGTCTGTGTAAATTGTATATGTATGTCATATGTTTTTGCATTGGTATCTGCCTCTGCTTTTCTTTAAAAATTAAACAAATTACAAAAAAGTATTGTTCCAAAATTAGATATAATTACAAAAAAAAAAGGAAAAAAATCTGAAGCCTGAAAAAGTTACCTATTCCAGCGACTCATCCCTACCACTTGGTATATTGGAAGTACCCCCCCCC
>MJUT01064207.1:103826-120304 GCA_002080005.1 Gigantidas platifrons
GCCATGATATTGCTGAAATATTGTTGAAAGTGGCGTTTAAACAACAAAAATCAATCAAAATCAATCAATCAATTTTTTGTGTTTACCTGTCTCTCCTAATTTTTATTTAATAATAAATAAAATGCGCTCGAATTGAACTATAGAATACTAAACATAAACTCTAGAAATGTCAATAGAGAGAACCGTGTGTACTTGGTCGTTCAATCAATTGTGCATTTCGTTGTAGACTAGGAATTCCAGCCACCGTTTCAGCTAGATTAAAATTCCAGCCAAGCTTTTTGTCCTATTTATGTTCTTAGTTGCGTGCTGTGGTGTCACTACGATTTCCGCATAAAAACAAGTTCGGTTCATTTTTACCCCCAGTTGTTTGGAAGGTATGCTGTCTTATTTGTTATTTGTGTTTGTTTTAGTAGTGCTATCTAGCTCACTGAAAGAACAGTCCACACTGATCAACATATATATTGATACATTCGGACACACCCGGACTAGGGAAAAACAGTATTTACTCTTTCTCACCCCTTGGATAAAGTAGACCGTTAATTTAGTTGAAAACAATTTCTCTATATTGTCCCGGCTCCTGGGTAAGACAAGCTACACGCCCTTTTTCCCGCAATTTTTTTTTTCCATTGTTGAATTAAGCTATCGATTTATAGATATGCATCCGTGTCTTGGCAGTATTTTAAATGTATTTCACAATACAATACAATGTATTTTATAAATATATGATTTATATGCTACTACAACAGCGATAAATACCTGTAAAAAGGTTATTTGACGTTGGTCAAAGGGAGGTATTTTTTTTTATTTACGTTAGTTACTAGCAAGGGAGAGCACTCTATATTTTCTCAAAGTAAACAAATATTGACACGATAGAAAGAGATGAGAAAAAGAGTCAAACACCGTAAAAGGTGCTTGATTTTTTTTACTGTAGAATCTATCACAAGTTGTTAACTGTATGATTTTGAACCCTTTTAAAGTAGTAAAATTAACATTTTGTTTTATTTTATTACGTGGCGTGGCATTTTGGTCCTGTGATGCGGTTCGCAAATTAATGCGCCAAACTACACAAAATGTAAACAAAGATAGACACGATAGATATTCATGTTAGACCATGGTTTGTAAAAGTTAACTATTTTTAAGTTGATTACTGCATAAAAACATCAAAGGAAAAATGTGTATTTATGTTACAATACAATACAACAAGATAACAAATGATAAGCTAGATTTCATAATCTACTTATTTATTTACTTATCTCATTGCAGCAAATTGTGTGTGCCAATGTTTAGCAGACAAATACTTGTATTTTTGTTTTCTAATTTTTTACTAAATATTTGGGGGGAAATCTATATTAACCTGGACGTACCATGCATTTCGTATTGCAGTTTTTTGTGGTATTTACATCTATCAGTTTAAATACATATAAATAAACCAATAAAATTAACATTAGATGGTTCTTGTGTCTTTTTCCCTTTGACGATGCACCAGGGGTTCGCGAAGGGGAAAAAAGTGACAAGTTACAACAAACATCTAGTCTATCGCCGACGAAAAGAAATACAACTGACATCTAATTTTAATTAGATTGAGAATAAATATGCTCTGATCAATTTATTATATTTCAGTCATTTTTAATAAGGAAATTTTCAATAATTACATTTTTGAGGGCAAAAAGACGTGAGGAAAAAACATTATTTGTGATAAAGAAATCCCCAAATCACAATTCCTTTAAAATTTATGTTTCAGGTGAATTATTTTAAAAAATTGAGTCAAGCAATGAAACCCAAAAAACAAATATGAGCTCTGTGTTAAATTAAACCAACAAGACCAAATGCACGTACGCTCCAAATATTGAGTGATAAATATAGTTAATATAAAGACATTATACTGTATGCTGTTATCTCGTATTTTATCGAACAACGTATTATCATGGTCATCAAAATGTACCTGTTCAAAGGTATGTACATCTAATCACATGCCATCTGAAGCTTGTGATCACAACAATACGATCAGTTGCTGATAGCAGGAGCTATTAATGACCATCCTAACTAGAAAAGTAAGTATATATCATATTGTAAAACGCATCGTAGGTCTTCTATGTGTTCTGTAATTTAAGGTGAGAGGAGAACATCCTAAAAACAGAAGTAAGTATATATCATATTGTAAAACGTATTATAGGTCTTCTATGTGTTCTGTAATTTAAGGTGAGAAGAGAACATCTTAAGAACAGAAGTAAGTATATATTATATTGTAAAACGTATCATAGGTCTTCTATGTGTTCTGTATTTTGAGGTGAGAGGTATGTGTTCGTTGTGTTGATATTTTGTAGCATTGTTGACTATCACTGTTTAATCTTTCTGTTTAGATCACGTTTTAGCTTACACTGATAATGATAATTATCACGACTAGAAGATCATAATTGTTGGAAGTATGCATATTAAAAGATAGAAATATTTGGATATTTGGTTGTTTCTTGTTCACCGGAAGTATTATTTCTTTGCTATATCAAATGATTCTTCTGTTCATGGTTTTGGAGAGGGAAACCACAAGATTCGAGCTTGAACTTCTCAGAAGAAAGACTTGAACTTGTAGCAAAGTTTGGCATGTATTTTATAAAACAGAGATTTTTCTTTTAACAAGTTCAAAATACAAATCTGCACATTACCCCAAAGATGATATCACAACGTACATGCATGAAGATGTATTATAGCTTACCTACATGTACATGCCATACATTTTGTGTATATAACATTACACGGCTACTCCGTTATGGAACCTTAGGAGTATATGAAGAGAACCTGGCTTCTCCGCTGCGGGATACAACACCTCTAAAAGCGGTTTCATCTAGTTGTACAGGGGAAAAATGAGCGACTCGTGTATGCATAATGCCGCGTTCATTGAACTTGAAAGACTACGTGGTGCAGCTTCTAATGAACAACAATTTGTTGGGTGTAGTTGTTGAGTTTCTTGATTGTTGTTTAAGGGTTTTACACTGATGACATTTTGTGAGTATTTATTGAGGGTTAAATTTGTAGTCAATGTACTGATGACTTTCTATGGTATTTATTAAGGGTTAAATTTGTAGTCAATGTACTGATGACTTTCTAGGGTATTTATTGAGGGTTAAATTTGTAGTCAATGTACTGATGACTTTCTAGGGTATTTATTGCGGGTTAAATTTGTAGTCAATGTACTGATGACTTTCTAGGGTATTTATTGCAGGGTTAAATTTGTAGTCAATGTACTGATGACTCTCTAGGGTATTTATTGAGGGTTAAATTTGTAGTCAATGTACGAATGACTTTCTAGTGTATTTATTGAGGGTTAAATTTGTAGTCAATGTACTGATGACTTTCTAGGGTATTTATTAAGGGTTTTATTTGTGGACAATGTATACTCATGACATCTTGTGAGTATTTATTTGACAGTTTAATTAGTAGACAAACTAGTAATGATTTTTTGTGAGTATTTATTGAGGGTTTAATTTGTAGTTAATGTACTGATGACCCCTCGCCGCAATTATGCGTATTCTTCGATTTGTTCTAGCTACGCCCCTGGATGTACATGTTAAGTATAACTAAAATAAACCGTGACAAGTGGAAGAAGTCGGTCACCGTCACTTAGTGTTTAAAAAATTGTCATTTCCTGTAGATAATACACATCTGTCGTTTTATTTTACAAAAATATATTGTGAAAAATTAAGTATAGTTGATGGTGATTAACGCCACTTTCAAGAACATTTCAGTCATATTGTGGTGGTCAGTTTAATTGGTGGAGAAAACCGGAGTACCCGGAGAAAACCACCGACCTGCCACAAGTCACTCACAAACTTTATCACATAATGTTGCATCGAGCACGCCTTGTCATAGCCCTATCAACAAAATTACTTGTGCCGGAAAATTGAGGAACATAGCTCTGACAACAGAAAAGACGGGGGTAAAAATGATATTTACAAGGGACGAGGGAAACATTAAAATATAAGAACCCACATGATGCTTAATGTTAAAATAACTAGTAAAATGTGTAATCAGTTTGTTTACCTCTAATCTACATGGACAAGGGTCATCGTGGTCGTGATCATAATCATATGGTAGTTGGATTTACAACTACCTGTGCAATCAGTGCCTTTCACCACTAAAGTTGTGAGTGCGAATCCCGCTCGTGGCGAGGTGTACTCGATACAATATTATGTAATAAAGTTTGTCAGTGACTTGCGACAGGTGAGTGGTTTTCTCAGGGCACTCCTCTTTTCCTCTATAAATAAAGCTGACCGCCACGATACAACTGAAATATTGAAAGTGGCGTTACACACCATAAACTCAAATCCTCTACATTGACATAGATTGGGATTTGTTTTTGTCTGGCATTGTACTAATTTTATACTATAGTATAATTTGATGAGTTTTAACCATAACATGATAAGATGTAGGGACAAATCGTTATACTTGTAGAGGTAATGACAAGAACGTTTAAACTGAGATGGACAATAATTCCACAAATATCAATAAAAAAAACCCTTTAACCTCAAATCATGCCGATGGAGATGTCTCGGGGCCGGCAGAAGGGTTAAATATTGTTATATGTTCCCAACCTCCACCTCTCGATGGTTGGATTTACAACGTCACATCGGAATTAAAAAATAATAATAATAAGAAAAAAAAATAAAATAGAATAAAATAATTTAAAAATAAAAACAAACAAGAACAAATAAAAAAAAACCGAAAAACAAAAACAAATAAAAGTAAAACAACAACAACAAAAAACTCATCACACTTAAATACAAATTGAAGGCCTTCTTAAATTTTGTGAAAATGATCATCATGTATATACTTGTACAAATAATACAATGTCGACGTAAAATACAAGATTGTTATCGTAAACTAATGCATTTAAATGACACTTTAAATTATTCACGGCGTCTCAAATATCGGGTGAACCGACGGAATGTTATTTCCGCCTACTTAAATCTAATTTAGTTTAAATATTTTACTAATAAATTCAACATATTTAGTAACATTACAATACTCAACATTACATAATCACTAATTTAGTGATCGTCTTCACCAGGTAATTCTAAGAAGACCTTTATCATTGCAATGATGACGTCATTATCTATAGGTGTATAATATGCGACCAAACCTTATTCTACATACTGTAAAACAAGAAATATAACAGATAAACTAATATAGTCCATCAGCTAGTCCCAGAAAAAAAATTGGTGCTGGATACCCCTGTAGACCGCTTTTATTTGGCACAAATCGAAGGATGAATATGTAGAGCATTTATTCAAGAGTTGTACTCAGCTAAAATATGCGGAAAATAATACAAAGGGTACCATAAAATAGCAGGAAAAAACAAAGTCAAGCATTCCTATCAGTTAGGGTATACCATTTCGGTGAATTTTCTTCGGTAGTCATTTATATATGTTTACTTTATGTCATTTATGCTAGAAAGATAATAATCATATATGTAAAGACCACTTTTTGTTGTGAATTCAGAAAGAAAAGGGGGGGGGGATTTTACTATATTATTTCAAAATTTTCACCTGTTGAAATAATTTAGTATCTACAAGTTTTTTTATTGCTCGATTCTTCAAATTTGCAGTAAATACTGTAGCTCCCATCTCTCTTAGATTAATTTAATGGGAGTTATTCTATACATTTTACCCAAAAAAAGGGGGGGGGGCTTTTACATTAGTTTTGTGTTCAAGAACCTGGAATCAAACCATCAGTACCTTTTCATCTAACTATAATTTCACGTTTTAGTCTTCTTCCTCGTCGTCACTTTCACTATCTCTTTCTAATAGAGCATCTCTTTGATTCTTTTTTTGGTAAAGATCAAAGCATCTGCAACCAACCTTGTGACATACAAGAACAACGTTTTGTGGCGCAGTGTGTTTTTAACCCACACCTAATGAGCAGCATCAATGCATCAGATGCAGACTGCTGGTCCATCCAGTTTACAGACAACATATTTTTCTCTATCACCCATCCAAGTTTTTCGGCTTTGTAGACAGAATATCAACTGACGGGTACGTTTCCTGACAATTTGCTCTTTGTGTTTCTGCAAAGTGTCTTTTATAGTTGGTAGCTGATGACACTGGTGTTTTTTGTTTTGTTTTTGTTTTCATAAACAAAACAAAAGGAATCATACCTCATTAATATCACCAATTGACGGAAAAGCGTATACAACAAATAGGACATTTTCCACATCTAGGAAGAGACCGCTTGAAATGTCAAAATTATCACTTACCCTAGAAAGTGTTTGGCGAACCTTTACCAGATCGGCCGAATCAGTAAGGCTTTTTAGCAGTACAGTCATACCTACATGTTTCGGGGTTTTCACCTTATCACGAGTGACATTGTATATGATTTCCAATACAAATGCTACAACACGCTTATTGGTTGCCTCTGACATTTCAACCTATAAGTTTGAAATGGGTCGATCTGATTGGTCCTCAGTCAGAAGAACCCATGCAATCAAGTAATACAACAAATTCGGTATGGTCACAGATTGCTCATTTATAAAGCTACCAGCCGGGGGCCATGGAACTGACGACTTGACTTCTTACAAGGTCAATCTCCGGATAGCTTTTGCTGTATCATACACATGTCACGGTATCCCATAAACTTTTACGTCTTCTGTTGGGAGATCTTACACTTCGAAATCGCTAGATTTGTTCTGCTTCATGGAATTAAAGCTGCTTCACTGATCTGCCCTTTAGGAACGTTATAACATAAAAACTACATTTGTATAATATATTATATATTACGCGTACCAATATCGTCATATATTATAAGAACTGTTATCATTTGACCGCCAAAATAAAAGTTGGTTTCTGAAACGTTTTTCTATTTTATTTTGCTAATACAAAGACTTGTAATTTGAGGCCTCAATGCCTTCTTCTCTAAGAAGCTGACGAAACCGAGACTAAAGCTCTGACATAGTTACCACTTTCCATGTTTTTAAAACATTTGTTTCAATTCCGGAAGCCAAAATATCAAAAGAGCTGTCAAATGTGACTGATTCCTCATTACCTGATATATTTTCCATGTTCTCATTAACTTTGTATAGAAGCTTTGTTAATTTATGTAGCATGTTTTATGATATAAAATACAGAACCCAATTCCAATCTTTTCACGAGAAAACAGTCATTTGGCACAGTGCTCTTTAACGAAGAAACGCCGTCTTCAGTCAACCATTGGGGTAACTGTTTCCGGTATTTTCTATCAGCAAATTACTTGTCTTCTAAGCTCTAAGCAAATAACACATTTTGAACGTTATATGTTCTAGGTAATTTGTCTGGTTTACTTGTGACTGGTACTTTGACATTGTCATCCATTTTGCGTTTCAGTGGATACTTCAGATTACATTTGCTGGTTAACGTTTGATAACATCGCCATTGATATCCACCCCTTGGACCGGCACTCCAGTAGTGTTTTAGAAGATTGTGAACAAGGTCATTTCTTATTTCGGCTGGATTTCCAAACGTCTCCCAAGTCTACTCCAAAGAATTTGATAAATCGTCAGCTTGACCAGTACTGTGGCAAAGACACTCTTTCCAGTTTATAACAAAATATGCAATAGATATGAATAACAAGAAATGTGTGCATCACAAAATACGCCCATCTAAATAAATAGGGTTTTTCCCCTTCTACAGGGGAATCATGTGGCCAATTTTGGTCAAGATCCAATATACCGAACTAAAGTTATTGTGCGGAAACGATCCTGTTGTCAGAAATTATATTTATAGTAACGGTGACCTTGCCCTTTGACCTAATGACCCCAAAATAAAAAGGGTTATTTCCCTTCCACAGGGGAATCATGTCGCCAAGTTTGGTAAAGATCCAATATACAGAACTAAAGCTATCATGTGGAAACGACCATGTTGTCAAAAATTATATTTATAGTAACGGTGACCTTTATCTTTGACCTAATGACCCCAAGATAAATAGGGTTCTTTCCCGTCTACAGGGGAATCACGTGGAAAAGTTTGTTAAAGATATAATATACAGAACTAACGTATTCGTGCGGAAATGACCCTGTTTTCAAAACTTCTATTTATAGTAACGATGACCTTGACCTTTTACCTAATGACCCTAATATAAATTGGGTTCTTCCTCCCCTTCCACGGAGGAATCATGTGGCCAAGTTTGTTAAAGATCCAATGTACAGGACTAAAGTTATCGTGCGGAAACGACCCTGTTGTCAAAAATTATATTTATAGTAATGGTGACCTTGACCTTTGANTCCCCTTCTACGGAGGAATCATGTGGCCAAGTATGTTAAAGATCCAATATACAGAACAAAAGTTATTGTGCGAAAGCTGTGTGGACGCCCGCCCGCCATACCCAATCACATAATACGGCCTCATCTCAAGACGCGTATGAAAAATATACAAAAATACCAACAAGAAAAAACTCAGAAAAAACTCAAATATAACAACAAGGTATAAGAAAAAAAATAAAACATTACAATTGTAGAAAAAAACAACCTTACAAAATGCCAAAATAACCTCAAAATGTAATTATGAAACTATATCATCAAAAACTCATTCACAAATGAACAGGAATACAGTTAACAAATGATAAAATAAATAAAATTAACTTCAAAAAGTATAATATAATGACAATCATGTGACAAGTCAATAAACAAAATGTGCAACAACAATGGAAGCAAGTGTTACAACATCAAAAATAGCAAGAAAACCTACAAAACTAGTCTATCGACATCAATGATCAGTAAGAAAAATGAAATGAGAAAATACAAATCAAACGCACCCAACTAAACCAAAGTCAAACAGACCCAAAACAAATAATCCACTAATTGATTACATTCTGTCGATAATGATCTAAACTGTTAACTAGATTGACAAAATGAAAAACATTTGAAGTACAAAACCAACAAATTGACACAAAAAGCCCATAACACAAGAGAAAATCACAATCAATTTGTAATATGAAACCGTATCGGTTATTACTCGAAAATACGAAAATATTTAGCTAGATGGTTAAATTCTGTAAAAAAACGCATTTCGGAATGATTAATAGTTGTAAAAATATTTAAATATAACGATTAAATCGAGCATGATGTTTTCGTGATTATTTGACATATTTTGCGATTAATCCCGTCCAGTTATATGTGTAATAGTTAAAAACATGTTATTTTTAAGCACAAACATACTACGTTTTCGAGAACGTATATGTTTTATAAAAATGCGTTATTTTCAAAGGATATGGCGAATTACGCTATTTTTATACTTGTACCAAATATATATAATCCAATTTTGAACATCAAAGCGGCCATGTGTACGAAAGGTTATACAAACTATTGAACCCCACTACGTATGCACACGGGTAGGTAGAATAGAGCTGAATTTATATTTTTTTCCGCGTATTTAATTTTAGTATACAACACATGGAAATCGACAATTTAGATATCAAACTTTATTTCATGCAATAAAAATGTGGTATACAGGGCTATCGCACAAACTTTGTTATTAGAGGTTTTCTCAGACTTGGCTGATGGACTAATATATTTATATTACAGTCTCAAGCAATGTATACACCCCACATGATACCGAGGGTATCCGACCGTATTAAATATTTTTGTTTAATATAAACGTCTGTCTGAACATTCAATCCAACAGTGATCAACAATGTTAGTCAGATGTTTAACGGGACCGTCGTGGTGTAATTCCAACTACTGTAACGTGATCGTATGGTAGTTGGAATAACAAATGCATATGCAATCAGTGCATATCACCACTGTGAGTTAGAATGCCGTTCAGGAGAGATGTACTCGATACAACATTATGTGATAAAGTTTGTCAGTGACTTGCGGCAGGTCGGTGGTTTTCTCCAATAAAACTGACCACCACGATATAATTGAAATATTGTTGAAAGTGGCGTTAAACACCATCACCATGGTGTCGAGCCACTTTTGGGAAAAATTATATAGGAATATAGGATTTTTTTGGATGAAAATATAGGATAAATTTAAGGTATAATTTAGCACACAAAACAAAATTACACGGCCTCCACCTTCCCTGTAACCATGCCTCACCTCCTTTTTACTGACAAATGAAAAACAAACAGTATCATTAAACTCTAGTCTCCTATTGCTCTTTTTAGCCGAGTTGTAACGAAGTTGCAGTCGGCTTATGTTTTGGTAAAAGGCGGGCGGGCGGACGTATGTTAGCCTATCTTCGTTAACGCGATAGCGCTCTTAGTTTTTGGCCGATCAACATAATGTTTGGTAGGAAGCATTATTACACTATTATTGAGAGCGAGTTCGAAATTTAGATTAATATATTGCTTTTTTTCTTGTAAAATCATAATTTTTTATAGAAAAGTACATATTTTGAGAATTACACATTTCACTGAAACTACGAAAGGTAGAAACTTAATATTTGGTATGGGTGGAGATACCAATATGAAGTTGTGCATTCAAGAATTTGTATCCCCGGGGCTTAGCTCCACCCCGCTGGGGAATCTGTATAAAATAAATGTGACCGAGATCCCCACCCTAAACCATATATATTTATGATCAGGGTGAATAGGCAAATTAAATGCATTATAGCTCAGGAACCGGGGTCATACCCCACCCCCTACATGAAGTGAACTTTTTAATGATTGAGATCACCACCCCTAAACCATATATATTTATGATCAGGGTGACTAGGCAAATTAAATGCCTTATAGCTCATGCCCCGGGGGGTCATACCCCACCCCCTACATGCTATACATTGTAGCTTACAAACATTGATGCTTAGATCATGTGCATACCAACATTGATGCCAGTGTAGGCATACAAGAGGCATATTGGACAGACCATAAACTTGTATGGTTGCAGATACCTTTCTAATAGTACTAATTGTAAGATGTTTAAAAAAAACCAGTGTATTTTCTCTTCTTTCATTCATATGATTTTCTCCCTGTTTCTCCTCTGTCATCTAAAACAAACAACTGCTACAACATAACATCTGTTATCTTCAAAATTGATTTGTTGTCCTCTGAAACTTGATGATATCGTGAAGTCTTTATTTTACATAGGAAAATATTTCCAATCCATCATACATGCATAACTCATACATTTGGGATGCTTCAGAATATATTATTGAAATACAGTTTTACTACATTGTATATATATTTTAACATAACAGACAAATAATTTAATAATTGATGGGAAATTGTATAATTGATAAAGGTAAATTTCAAGTGGTTATTTATTTATTTATCTAATTGTCTGAGGATTAATGTCACTCAGGATTAAAGAAAGTGTAAAGATTAAAAGAAGTATTAATGGGAATTAGAGGATACGAAAACATTTTACATGTATTGTCTTATCTTGTATTAACTATTATGTATTATTGAGTAATAAAAAAAATGGGTATTAATAGCTTGGATAAAATGTTGTAAAAAGAAGTCATACTTTGGATGTCAAACTAACACCACATACTAAATTTATTGGAAACTTTGTGTTTAGGAAATGTTATTTTAGAAACTTTGCATTAATAAAATGTTATTTGGAATATAAATTTGTTAATCAATAAACTATATATTTGTGAGAACTTAGTATCTTTAAAGAGTGATTGAAGGTGATGCCATATCAAGGAATGTTCACCTGAATAAAGCTAGTTCTCCTACGAAAACAATTGTTATAGCCAGGCCACAATGAAGAGTACATTTGGCCTTGGTTATACATGCATGACTTGTTTACTCTTTAGTTTCTTACTTATTTATAAAACAAGACCAAATGATTTTGACTTGCAACTCGGCTGTTGCATCTCTGATGCTTTCTCAATTTTTACAAATTAAATATTGTGACATAAAAAAATAAAACATATTATAAAGAAAATATGGAAATCAAATTATGATATATTGTTTTCATAGTTCACTGAAGTACAAAAAAAATTAATCATAATCTCTTTCAAAATTGTTGTCTCATTTCATCAGCTTCTCTTCTCTGGTTAAGCTCTCTTTCCTTTTTCCTCTTTCTCCTTCTGAAGTTCACCTCTCCTCTGATAATCAAAATGGGCATTTCTTGCTGATGACAAGACATGCTTAGTCATAAAGAGATTCTCTGGTCTCACCAGTTCAGGATAAAAAAAAACTTCACTGCACCCTTAGCTCTCAAACCATTAATGGCAGCTTCACGTAATTGGTATCTTTCTTTAGTGACAATGGAATTATTTACTGACAGTCCCCTTTCTACATCTGCATTTCCATGAGGGAGACTCAAAGCCATCTTAAGTACATCTGTTAATGTAGCATACTTTCTTGTGTCATTAGATGTGGCATGGGAAAACACTTCTCTCCAGAAATGATCCACTTTTGTAAGAAAGGGAATTGATAGATTGATCCATAGATAACACTTTCCACTCATCAGATACCTTCAGAATATTGTCATCTGATACAAATAGTTTCTTTGCAATCAGTTCAATGTCTGATGATTTGGACGAAGCTATTCTCTGTGGATTTAAACATCCCCAACTTCCAAGGAGCATGTTTCTGAATGGCAATTTCCTTTAAAGATAGAAAGCTATGGCACCAAAAGCTGATCGCATCCCTAGAAGACATTTCTTTTTTCCTGGCCCTGAGCATTTCTTCACTCTAGTACCTTCTCCAATAGAGATTTTATTAACTTGTAGTTGACTAGATCTTGATAAATCAACATCTGGTAAACCAGCGACATGCAGGTTTTTTTTTATCTTTTTTATTTTTTATTATTATTATTATATTTTTTTTTTACAAATCTCAGTAACTATCTGATCATCGAATTATCCATCTCATCATATAGTCTGTGAATCTGTTGCTCATCTGCCGGGAAAGAAGTCCTCGAATATTTGACAAACATTATCCATAAGATTAAACTGTGCGATGGTTACATTTCTACTTGTAACAGATCCTACCTATCATGAACATCGTTCTCTTAAATGCGAAAGTTTGACGCAGCGACTTTTCCAGCCCAAATAATCTTTGCTGCAGTTATGCCATCACTAGATGTACTGAGACCTAACTGAAGAGCTGGCAGATGATGTTGTTTGGGATTTAGTTATAACCAATTTTGACTGATTAGATGACAAAGCTGATTTGGAGTTTGTTTTATGTATTTGTGTTTCTGAGTGTTGTTTCAACTGTAACTGATCACTATTGTAACATCCAAATTCCTTTCTATAGATAAAGCAATAGACATGATACTCATCAAAACCCTTCCTACACCACAGTGAATACTGATATCCTGATGGATCTATCTCAGACAGCCATTTCTCCTGAAACTTAGTCTTTGATTTTGGCATGACGATGCTCTGTAGGGTTTACATTTTTTCAAAACATACATGTAGTAATAAACTAGGCTTGTCCAAAAGTCCGGAGAATTGACTTGGTATTTGTTTTATGCTATAGACCATTAAACATTGTATTCATAATTGTATTATCCTAGCTAAGTAATCAGTACTGAGTAGTAGACCACTATACAAAAAAGGACATATACCACAAAAGATTACAATACTGAAATAAATACGCAATCATGTGAATTTAAACCCTAAGAAAATTCAAAGCTAAAGAAATCACATGAATGCATCTGTTGCTTTACAAGATCAGCTAAAAACTATAGAAGTATCAGCATTAATATCTTGTACATGTATAGCCTCTATTTTTCACGTTTAAATGAAATTTCCACTCAAGATAAAAGATTTATTTTTTTTCTCATAGTTTTGGAAAAAAAATAGGATTTTGAAATGAAATATAGCAACTTTTAGGCAAATATGGGAAATATAGCAAAATCTTGAAAAAATAGGAAAAATTTAGGAATACAGGATCACTTGACAACCTGCATAACACTAACCTTTAAACTCAAAGGGTGCATTCGATATGCCCATTTGTTTTTATAAATTTTGATAGTGTCCTTCAATATTTTATATGAAAGCAAAAATGAATGAAAAACAAGAGTTACATCATACACTACTAATATAAATGGGTTGCAAAGTTTCAAATTTTTCATGATGCAACATATTTTTTTTTATAGAATTCAGATCTTTTGTTTTAGTAAAAAAAACTGTAAAAATAAATAGCACAACATAATGTTTATAGTGTAGGCTAGGGACTCTCGGCATACATATTGCGTTATTTAATTTGGAAATGTAGAAACAATACCTCTGAAATATCGCTACGTTTAGCAACCTTTTCCACATCTGATACCAATTTTGTGGCATTAAATTACAACTTTTCCTACCTTTGATCATACAATCTTTGAATATTGCAATAATCCAATGGCATAGCAAATAACACAAACATTATAAATTCCATAAAGAAAATCATGACCATTCTGTCGAAGGTGACTTTGCAAAAATTCGCCAATTCCGCAAAAACCGTTTTATATTTCTTTCTTTTAATGTTATACAAAATATCTTCATGTAAAATATTTTGACTATGTGTTGTTGTTTTTTTTTTTTTTTTTTTTTTTTTTTTTTTTTTTTACCAATTTATTCATTTAATACCTGTTGCGAAAGCGTTGTCAAAGTTTTTGAGGGTTTGACAACAAGTTTTTGAACGAAGGAGACACCGTTGTTTAGCGGACATTTAGGGGCATTTGACGCACTATCACATTTAATGTTATCCATGCAATAACTAATGTTATTATACTTCTCATACTTTTTTCTATATAAATTGTATTGCAATAAAAATACTATCTTCATAGTTTCATTCAATTTGTCTGAAAAGTCCTATTCGCCGGTGAATAGCACAAATGACTATTCACCGGCCGGTGAATAGCACTTGAATCACCTTTTCCGCGGTTTTCCATATAAGGAGATGCATATTCGGGCAATTCTGGATTTATCGTTGCGTATATAATATTTAATCTTTAGCGGTTAGGTAGTGGTTGATTCAGTATAATAAAGCATTTATTGACTAGATCCTCGGAGAATAGCAAGTGTATTGTCACTCTCGACACCAACTATTGCTGTCGGTTGCGTCTCGAGCAAAAGTTGGGTCTCGAGTGACAATAAACTTGCTATTCCCCTCGTTCCCAGACAATAAATGTATATTATAAGTAAAATATTACCTTCATGCGGTACAAAATAGCTTCCAATTATGACGTACATTCACCCCTGGGTATATCCTGTCTATTACAAAATTAGAAACCTTCTTCCTCCAATCGATCTTCAATTAAAAAAAAATTGCATTCATTGGTATCCCTGATTGTACTATACCGTTATGGATGTGAAATATTGAGTGTTGGAAAAAGTGACAACATTGAGAATGTACACCTTTTTTGAAAAGAATCCTAAATGTTAGGGCTACAACTCCAATTTTGTTAGTGTACGGTGAATTGGGAAGATATCCGTTAGACATAAGCATTAAAATTAGAATACTTTGTTTTTGGAGTAGATTAATATCTTGTGAAAAGTTATCATAAAAATTATACAGACTATTGTTAAATTTATATAATGAAGGAAATCACGAAATGCTATTTGTAAGACATGTTGAAAATATTTTTGACAGCAAAGTTTTATTTTTAGAAATCAGATGCCTGTCAATGTAAACTGGATTAATGTTAATATAAAACAGATCTTAGTATATCAATTTAATCAAAACTGGAAAAGCCAAATTGCACTCTTCAAGAGGTAATTTTTATTTCATCAATAAACAAGATGTTTGTTTAGAACGCTACATGTTACGTGTTGACCAACAACACCGACATTTTATTACTAAATTCAGAGTTAGTAACATGAACACCCCAACTAAAACTGTCGTTGGTACAATATTAATAAAGAGCACAGAATGTGTACAAAATGTTCAGAAAATGTAATCGGTGACGAATTTCACAATTTTTTTATATGTTCCCATCCTGAAATTGTAAATCTTAAAGTTAGATATATATATCAAACTATTATTTGAGAAACAGCTTTATAGATAAAAAAAATGGCCGGTATGTTGTTTCTTTGCCATATTGAGTTGTTGAAAAATTTATCACTTTTTCTAAAGGGTTTTAATAGATTGTTTTCATAACTGTCATCTCTGTACCCTGTGTTTTTTTCTCTAGCAAATTAGTTTATGGTGTGTATTGAATATATTTATGTATGTTTATGTATTATATAATATTTGTTTGTTCATGTTGCACTTGGTGCCTGAGTTGAATTAATCAAATCTTTTGAATCTTTTAATTAACAGAGGTGATACCTTGTCACTAAGGTTACACTAAAGATCGTCATTATTTAGCTGTGTTAAATCGTGTTGCGATGTTATACATGTATACAAGGAAGTTTTATTAGTTTGACAGCAATCTAACTCACCTATATATAAATCATACATGTATAATTAATGGGGAAAACTGAGAACAACCATTTTAAGTCATGCTAGGATCCCAAGCTATGAATATTTAAGGGGGAAACGAACATCACTATATACGAAAAATGTGTTTGAAACCACCGAAAATATATATCTATATGTTTATTTGGGTCTAGGACAAAAGCCCCCCT
>MJUT01064207.1:125044-138794 GCA_002080005.1 Gigantidas platifrons
AAACTATAAAAACAACTATCCTTACCTTACACTGGGGGTTTCAAAGGTCTTGGAATACAGGATATACCTCAAGATCACAATACCATGCTGTTCATCAGTATTATATCATGGTAACCTGAATATAAAATTAGGTTCATAACTATTGTGCTCAAAACATGCACAATTACACAAAACACAGATTGCAACTAAAATTGTGTAATACCTCGCCTTTTAATATTTTAATGGTAAAAATAGTATTATGATCATATTAAATTCATATTTAATAGTTTTAATTATTATCTCATTTAACCTTTAACACCTTAATAGCATTTAATATGTTTTATAAGTTTATCTGTTTTATAAATCAGTCAATCAATCAATCAACTCAATCTCACTGAGAATGTTACTTTATAGACAATTAGCAAGTTTAGTAAGTATAAATACCATAAATGAATATTAGTGGTGACAAATAGAAATATTATATCAGTTCAAGCTGGTTTCAAATAGTCATCAAAAAGAATATGCATATGGAGTTGACAATTTGTCTGCCATCCAAGCTTATGAAAAATTATAGAGTGCCTCAAAAGAACAATAGAATTTCCTACCAAAAATGCATGTGACTCAAATAGCCAATGACATGAAATACTTGGTCAAACTGACCTCAACTAATCAAAAATGCAAAATAAGGATACATATCAGGGTCACTTTCCTGAACTTAGGTCATAACCCTAATTAGCATATAAAACATAATAAAGTTGTAGACTTCATTCATTACTCAAAGATATTTTCAATATTATAAATGAGAAAGTCATGAAGGTAATTATTTCAACATATTTTATTTACAAAAAGTTTATTTTATGATCATAGTAAAAATTACAATCCCTAAAAATTTAATTATTTACAAACTGTCAAAATTCACTCTTCCACACATGTGCTAATGAGATTATACCCAATCGATAAATCGCTCGTTTGTTTACAAAGCGAAAGAAGGACGTCATGTTAGAATTACGATTATTTCATGGGACTATTTGAATTTGTTGTTGGCGACGTCACAATACCAACCTAGGTTATCAAGGTTAGGTATAACCAATGTTGCTCCAGACGGATCAGCCAATAAGATTGCAGTATGCAAATCAAATTAAATTATTTACAAATGAATAACGTAATATTATCATTCATCAACAAATAATCTAGATCTGTCATTGCAAATTGCAAATTATGCTATATGAAAAAATACATATATATTCATAGGTCTTAGTCAGTTTTATGATGAAATTATACAAACTACTACCCTTGACGGATGTGTTCTGGATTATCTTATTTCAAAATGTTTGCTGACCATTGATGATCGAGCTGAAGTAACACAATGCGCAAGACCATCGGAACGGAATAAAAAGGTCTTAGACAAATTGTTGCAACATCCAAGCAACACCTGCCATGTTTTCATAGAAGCCTTAAGAAAAGCTGGACCAAATCATAATGATCTTGTTGACAGACTGGTCAAACTAAACAGTGAATCAACATTTCCGTATGAATCACAAGTATCCAGAGATGACAGATTAATCGGTGAGTTAATTAGATACGTTTGCATTACTATCACTGGGTCGATACCTCTGCTGGTTGACTATTAGTCCCCAAGGTTATCTTCCACCGAGTGGTCATGTGTTCGACACTGACATGCATATAGTTCCGAAATCATGTAATTCCACGTATTATAATACCTCACATATTATAAATTAATATGATTGGTTATGGCCGTTGATAACACCACGTTTCATTTTTTGTATTCTGATAATCTTTTTCACAATCTCGACAGCCATGGGATAATTACCCGGGAGATAACCCTGTATGTTTTATCAACTTGTCGACCGTCATGTTTCTAGAATAACCTTCATCTGGTAGGCTCATCCTCCCATTCCGTACACCTTGTTTATTTTGTCATTTGTTTTCAGAGAGTTTCCCAAATACGTCATCAGTATTTATGTTAGTCAATGACTATGTAGCAGTCTAATTGGTGATGATAGCACAGCTTCCAACCGATAAACTTTGTAACATTTTTATTACGTATCTTTACAATGTATAAACTAACGTTTCATTACAGAAAATATAAACTAAAATTTAAGACACTCGTTTTAAATGTCTTATCATAGGTACAGACATGAGCCTATTAGAATCATATATGGATGTGCTCTCAATATTTCAACTAATGGACTGACAGTCCACCTCTAAATGATACACACTTTATGATAAAGATCCAATATGCCAATATCAAGATTTTTTGTTCTACAGTTATGCTATAACTGTCTTAACTTGTTTATTGTTAAATCTTCCTCTTTCACTTCATCACCATTATTCTTTAGTGTATGTTTATGTTTTTCTCGATTATTTCAGGCAAACACACAGTTCGGATTCAAAAGAATTATAACAAATTAGTACATGGAATGTCATCCACGGCCACCATTGTAGACCAGCTGCTATCAGATGAGGTTCTAGATACTGACGATTCTATTGAAATCTTGTCCAAAGTTATACCCTCAGAGATGAACAGAAGTTTGATAGAAAAGATTAGGGATAGAACCCAGTATGACAAGTTTATAGCAGCTCTGAGAGATGACAGTGTAAATGCAGAACTTGCAGACGACATAGAACAAACTGACGTCACGGAGCACGACCTGGATGTTTTACAATCTCAAACAGGTTACTACTACCTTAGAATTTAAAATTTTAGATACTGCTAATATTCCAGATTGATCATTTTTGGTTAATACTATTCGTCAACGATAACAATGTTGTACAGCTATTGCTAGGAAAACACCTTCGACTCTGGTGTAATGGCTGGTACTGGAGTACTGGTACCTGTACTGTTTGTTTAAACTGTGTTCTGTTAGTGTTGTAAATTTGACAAGTCGCATTTATTTACTGTTGAGAATACAACATATATGTTGATTAATAATAGAATATGAACTGCTTTTCCTTCCCGAGCACTTGAATTCACCCCCGGTTTTTAGTGGCATTCGTGTTACTCGATCGTTAGTTTTATGTGTAATGTTTTATAGATTGTTTTTTGACCTTTTGTCCTTTTTCTTTTTCGATTAAACAAAGGGCCGGATTGTAATTACGACAAACGGAACTTATCCGCGTCAGTTTGTGACACAGATACATCGTAACGGATAACCAAGTCATGGTGGCGACAGCAAAACTCTAGAAATGATAACTTCAATTTAAATACTAGGCAACCTTGGTTCAGTACCTTCCTTGTTAGCAGTAACCCTCAATCAAGGAGATCATGATTAGAACCACAAGCTCTGGAATATCGGATCAATGTCTTTAGAAGTTTTAATACTGAGTCCTAAATTGTCAATCTTGGTTGAATATTTAAGAAGAGCAAATATTCTTATTTTATAACAACGATCAGCCATACATGTATATTTACTGAATGACAACAATCATGAGGAGGTTTGGGCCCATAAAACTAGTTTAACCCTGCCACTTATTATTGAAGTGCCTGTACCGAGCCAGAAAAGTGTACAGTCATGTACGTGGGTGCTAGGGGTATCGATGGTTCCCCTTTCGACGATGTTTGATGGGATATTGGAGCTGCTTTTCATTTTATAATCTATAATTATATAAAATACACCTTTTCTCTATCCACAGCTTTAAAATCAAGTGAATGGAGTGCTAAGCTTGGTATTGACTTGATGATTTTATTAGCGGCTGAAACAGCTGAGGTGACATTAACAGAGATAGAACCTACTGGCGATGACAACGTAATAGAAACACAACTTTATAAACTCAAGTCATGGACAAGCAGAATTATACAATCAAATGAGGACGAAATAGATTCAAAAGAAAGTATAGAAATGTTAGATTTGATACCAAAGGTATGGTCAAACATTAATTGCATCCTTTTTGCAAGACACATGTTTTGTCAAATAACAAGTTCGTATTAAGAAAAAATTGAAGATATTAAATGCTTAATCAGAAATCGTAACATGATGACTGACCAACAACACACCGACTAAAGGAAAACGGACAAAAGGACAAGCAATGATCTACAAAATACTACATGTCTCTCCGGGCTTCAAGGGGCCATAATTGTCATGATCGTATGGTAGTTATATAAAATGTCATAAGATTTGTCAGTGACTTGTGGCAGGTCAGTGGTTTTCTTCGGTACTCTGGTTTCCTCCACCAATAAAACTGACCGCCACGATATCAACTCCATAACCCTAACCCTGGTTTCAATATCATAATTTCATAGCTAGTTGAATTGTCATTGTACTAGTATTCAGCTTAAAGATTTTCATATTTTGATATATATTTTATTTTTATCAGTTGTATCATTCAAAGAATCCAATGAGAAAAAGATGTGACATTTGTAATAAATGACAGACGTCATTAGTTTTTAGCATAAAAAATTATAAACATTATTGTGAAAATCAAATGATAAGAGTACAGCTAGGAATGAATTTGATATCTAGTCATAATTAATGAAAAAAAAAACACTTTTTCTAATAAGACATAATAGTACATTTTGTTATTAAATTCGCATGTAACTATACGATCGCCACCACGTCGGTCCCTCCATCAGTAGTGCTTAACACAATTGATCAAATCAAAATCATAGTTCACTCTCTAGGTCTATCCCCTAGTTGTTTGGTTTTTCCAGGATACTCCGGATTCCTCCAAGATAAATCTGACCACCAGCACATAACTGAGATATTGTTAACAGTCGCATGAAACATCCACCGATAACGCCCCAGTCCATAATTTTTAATATGTATGTATGTTCTGTAGATATTGGTACAACTTGCAGAAATAGAACTCCAAGACAAATGTGATACTGTGTTATCTATGACTACAACATATTTAAAGTCTATAGAGGAAACAATATATAACATGAAAGGTAATATTTGTTAGGTGTAAAACTATACTGTATCAGAACGTATTCATAGAGGAAACAATATATACCATGAAAGGTAATATTTCTTAGGTGTAAAACTATAATGTATCAGAATGTCTTCATAGAGGAAACAATATATAACACGAAAGGTAATATTTGTTAGGTGTAAACTACACTGTATCAGAATGTCTTCATAGAGGAAACAATATATACCATGAAAGGTAATATTTGTTAGGTGTAAAACTATACTGTATCAGAATGTCTTCATAGAGGAAACAATATATGCCATGAAAGGTAATATTTGTTAGGTGTAAAACTATACTTTATCAGAATGTCCTCATAGAGGAAACAATATATTCTATGAAAGGTAATATTTGTTAGGTGTAAACTACACTGTATCATAATGTCTTCATAGAGGAAACAATATATACCATGAAAGGTAATATATGTTAGGAGTACAACTATACTGTATCAGAATGTCTTCAAAGAGGAAACAATATATACCATGAAAGATAATATATGTTAGGTGTACAACTATACTGTATCAGAATGTCTTCATAGAGGAAACAATATATACCATGAAAGGTAATATTTGTTAGGTGTAAAACTATACTGTACCAGAGTGTCTTTATAGAGGAAACAATATATACCATGAAAGATAATATATGTTAGGAGTACAACTATACTGTGTCAGAATGTCTTCATAGAGGAAACAATATATGCCATGAAAGGTAATATATGTTAGGTGTAAAACTATACTGTATCAGAGTGTCTTTATTGAGGAAACAATATATACCATGAAAGATAATATATGTTAGGAGTACAATTATACTGTGTCAGAATGTCTTCATAGAGGAAACAATATATACCATGAAAGGTAATATATGTTAGGCGTACAACTATACTGTATCAGAATGTCTTCATAGTTGAAACAATATATACCATGAAAGGTAATATATGTTAGGTGTAAAACTATAATGTATCAGAATGTCTTCATAGAGGAAACAATATATACCATGAAAGGTAATATATGTTAGGTGTAAAACTATACTGTATCAGAATGTCTTCATAGATGAAACAATATATACCATGAAAGGTAATATATGTTAGGAGTAAAACTATACTGTATCAGAATGTCTTCATAGAGGAAACGATATATGCCATGAAAGGTATTATATGTTAGTTGTAAAACTATACTGTATCAGGATGTCTTCATATACCATCCAAATTCACATGAAATAGGACAGAACAATACAGAGGGAAGTAATTAATATAAACGTAGATATCTAAGTTAGTGCGCAAAACACGTTTCTGGAGTAACCATTCATCATGTACGCTTAAAATCAAATAAAACGTAGATATCTAATTTAGTTCACAAAACACGTTTCTGGATTAACCATTCATCAGGTACGCTTAAAATCAAAGTCGAAGGTTGGCAATCCAAATAATTTAAAAGTCTTTGATAGTAAGTAAACCAAAGGGTCTAAACAGGAGAGCCAAAATCGTCTAACGTCACATATGTTTGAGGGAGGAGAACCTATGTTTTAGGTCAGTATGACGTGGTGTAGATCTATGTGCCATGATATAAGAATCGCATTTTCTTATCTGGACATCCTTGCATTTAATAATTGAGGCAGGTGAAAACAGCAGGGTATCCTCAGGATTTTACCTCTACTCCAATGGAAAATTTGATCTTTAATTTATGAATTAAATGAAACCTTTTGTAATTTGAGGAATCTCAAATAAGAGATCTGATTTAGTGTCAAAATTGACCAGAGGTGAATTTAATTACTATATATAACTTTTGTCTATTAGTTATATCAACTAATTATTCTGCACTTAACAGTTTCATTTTATCACTAATGCTAATTATTGATTAATAAATTGGATAATGTGATGTCACGTGTGATAACGTGAGAAGAGAACATGTGTGTGTGACCAGATGTAATAGGTTTATTTCTGTGTGACATGGTTGTACTAGATATAAGCATGTCATTACATCATTAATGCATATCTATTTTAAAAATATACATATTCCTGATTTTTTTTATTCTACAAATATGATTTTGAATGTATAATTACATTTCTTGCAAAATTGGAATTTTAAGTTTGAGTGGGTCATTATTGTTACAGTCCATGTGAGCCATGTCTCCAGCTATACCATGACGCGAACATTATTGGATTTTATGATGTTGGAGCTTGATTTATGATAGACAAACAGGTTGAGCAGGAGTTTTGTAGCGCAATAAAGTAGTACACGGAAAAAACATTCTGCATGTAAAGATGTCGTTTTCTCCCAACGCATTATTGTGAATCAGAACCAATTAGATATTGCTCTTATTCCTTAATACCTGAAATTCATGTACAGAAAAACAGCAAATATCAATTTTTTATTGTCTTATGTTTAACACGGCATATGGTCAATCACACCGGAGTGGAGGAGAGCTGACTTACCATTGCATCACAGAACAGTGTCACATCTGAATTGACAAAAATTTAAGACAATATAAATGCAATTATTAAATCTTATATGTAATGGCGTATCACAGCTATACTAATGCAATTGTAATGTAACGCGTATTTTCATTGGCTCTCAAGGGCCGTCAAATCTGCAGTTGACAGGCCTGAAGGAATTATTCTATATTCCTATGCCAAATGCACTTGTTTGTTAACAATATGGCTGACCCAGATGCCAAAGCGGCAGTAGACGACATCCTTCCTGTTCAGATTGAACGTAGGTTCAATAAACTAAGTACATTCTATTGTAAACAGCTTATCCCCAGTCCCTTTCTTTCTGTTTTTCTGCATAGATTTATTTATTCCAAGCATAAAAGTACACTTCAATGTTTTTCTCCCAATTTCAGTTTGGAAAATATAAAAATTATCTCAATATTTGGATACAACAAGTCCTACAAATGATCATGATCAATGCCTAGATAAATGAATTGAAAAAACAGTCTGTTTCTATTTTCATTTTACCAAAAAAATTAACTGTGCAGTGCAAAAAAAAATGCATAATTTTCTTCCGTACGATGTTCGTCCCCAGTTCACAGTAGTTGTGCATGGATGTTTTATACCGTTGCTTGCAATGTTAGTATGGACGCATATTCTACGATGAATTACAGAAAAGTAATGACTAAATTAAACGAAAATAATGTTACCTATAGTATGTTATACAAACTATGACTGCCATGAATTAGTTTGATTCTAGTAGAAAAAATCTAACATATTTTGAATGGAAGTCAGTAATAAATAGAAATGCATGTAATAACGAAATCCACTGACCTGAAACTATTCGGTGATGTAATTAAGCTATTGATATTTTCCAATTTGATGGCATTTTGCATTTAGCTACATAAACAAGTAAAATGCTCAAACAATCGTAAAATAAATAAGTAACCAGTTTGTGTCAAAATGTGAGCCTTCCTTGTAAATTATGTCACCGGATGACGATAAATGACAAAAGTCAAAGTCGATAGATTGTTGTCTTAAGTATTTTTTCTGGATTTTTTTTTCATATCAACAACAATATTATGATTTTTTGTTTGCATACACCTCGGTCCTACTGAATTAAATGATACATTGAGAGCATTTGAAGAGTTGTCGGTGTCAAAATTGTGAATTTGACGGACTATTTTTTAAGCGGAAGGAACTTGAAAAGTGCATATATTTCGTCATTTATTTGTATGTTTTCAAACTAGTGTGTACACTTCGGGTGAAGTTCATTAGAATAGGAATAACAGTACGGTAAAACGGCATTTGCCACCGTCAAATCCACAACTGACACCTCCAACTCTTCAAATACAGTACTGTTATTCCTTAATTCGACTGGTGTCACTAGTGGAACCAGATCTCCATGTTTTTAGTGGGGTTTGTGATACTTTTAGTGTTCTGTGTGGTGTTTTGCAGATCATTTTTTCCCTTTTGTCTTATTGAGATGTTTGTCTTTCTTCGATTTACGGAGGCCGATTACCCCTTTAATTTGGTATTTTCCAACTTTCTTCATACCTGGACTATGCACAGGTGCTATGAATAATGATCAATCTTATATGTAGTTCCATCCTCTCTCATTCAATTTACTATAATAGATGTTTGTTCGATTTGTTTTGTTATTTATATCACATCTAACATCAGTCATTATTGGATCATACATTGACTAGTTAAGTTTTCATTAGCTTTCATAAGTACTACTACTCTTTTACACAATGGATGTATATTTAAGATATGTAGCTAAGTAGGCACGTGAGGGAATGTGCGGGATGTAAAAATTACGACTTGGTGCATCCTATGCAAGGTACAATCGCAGAGAGGTAATTCCATTATGAAAGGAATTGAATGCACCACTCCTTGAAAGGGGCGAATTAACATCCCATGTTTGGAAAAATGACACATCCACTAGCGTTTAGCTAAACTTGCAGTTACTTTCAATGCTCAACATTGGCTTTGAAGCGGTCGTTGCGGACATACTACAAGGTACACTTTTTTCTCGGCTAGTTACATTATCTCCCCTCTTCCTTGTGGCAATCAAATCATAGCCACATGATTTATTGTTTGTAAACATGCAGTCGTCATGAATATACGTTAGTTGAGTACTGCCTACCTAATAATACCATTCCGAAACGTTAGAGAAAACCGAAGGGCAACCAAGAATGGACAATGGCGCAGAGACCCTGGTAACACCCGGCACAAAAGACAAAGGATGAAGACAAACAAAACAGCACAGACTCAAACACAAACAGGGGTTGATCCCAGGTACTCTTGAGGGTAAGCAGTTCCTGTTTTTTATAAGACATACACTGTGTTGCTCATATATACAGTCAAGTCCGGTTAAAGTCTTGCCTGTGATAGGCGTATTATGGTGCAGGCATCACTATACATTTGTATATGTCTACAAATTTAAAAATTGTTAGATGTTGGCAGATCGCACGATTAATACAATTCTGATTTGTTTTGATTATATATGTGCTTAATAAGTTTATTTGTTTGAAATGTTTTTAATAGACAATGCAGAAAAGATTTATTTGAAAGTGAAAGTACAAGAAATAGAAATTAAATGCAATGAGGCCATACCGAAAAACATTAGAGGTAAAATAAAAATGGTCTTATATTCATTATATTCCGAGGAGGATTATTTGGGATGCTGCTGCTTATTGCCATTGTGAACAATATTTTAGTCATAGCATCAGAGTCCAATGCAAACTTAATGCATCATGTTTTTAATTGTCACTCCCCGCCTTTCCTGATACGTCCAACTAATTTTAATTACAAACATGTATTTGGCGTCTCATCACACCTTAATGGCAAACATGTTTTCATTATTTTGGTTCTATTTATTCAATGTACTAAACCTGCGAAATGGAAGATTATGGTATGGCATTTGACACCTTTTTTCGTACTACGCTAAAAAGGTCAGGATTGTGTGTATTATTGTCCTATGCTAAAAAGGTTAGCATTGGAAAAGCGCCACTATCAATCAATATGGCAGTTATATAGTGGCGGTTGTTGATATAGATGAAGGAAACCGCCATACTCCAAGAAAACCGTCGACCTGCTGCAATGTAGCTTACAAGCGTTGTCACATAAATGTCTAAGTTGTATATTCCAATGTAAAAAATCAAGCTGAATCTTTCTCATCGTATGGATGAATGTGATCAATGATGATGGATCAGGGACTGTTAAACCTTCCGGAGCACCAAGTATCACGCCCGGTTTTAATGGGGTTTGTGTTTTTGCTCAAATAGTCGTTTTCTGTATAGTATTTTGTTGACCATTGTTTGTGTTTTTGCTCAAATAGTCGTTTTCTGTATAGTATTTTGTTGACCATTGTTTGTATTTTTGCTCAAATAGTAATTTCCTGTATAGTATTTTGTTGACCATAGTTTGTATTTTTGCTCAAATAGTCATTTTCTGTATAGTATTTTATTGACCATTATTTGTGTTTTTGCTCAAATAGTAGTTTTCTGTATAGTATTTTGTTGACTATTGTTTGTTCTGTCTGTCATTGCATTGTCTTCTCCGTCTTTTTGGTTTTCTGTTGGTATCTTCAACTTTAGTTTGGTTTACTTTCAGATCAAATAATGCAGAAACTAAACACTTGGGAAAAAGATAATGAAGTATTTGTTTCAACAGAGGCAAGTAAACATGTGCTGAACTGCTTGACAACACATAGCTGTGTGGCTGTAACTGGTGGTTCTGGTGTTGGTAAAACGGCCACAGTTCGACATGTAGCTTTAAGAATGAAACGGGAAAAAGATTACGATATTGTTCCCATTGCTTCTCCCAAGGATTTGAGAGATTACTACACACCAGGTAAATCAACTGTCTTTATTGTTGATGATTTATGTGGAAACTATACAGCCAATCAACAACAAATTGAAGACTGGAAACAGTTTATGGATGACATTAAAAATGCACTCGAAGACAGGGTTTGTAAGTTAATGGTGTCATGTAGGCTACAAGTTTTCAGAGATGACAAATTAACATGCTTAACCATTTTCAAATCTTGTGAATGCAATTTATCGTCAGAGGAACTGAGTCTGACAACACTTGAAAAACAAACATTGGCCAAGGAGACGTTTCTTGCAATTGAAAACGAGGATATTGAACAACTGAGCAAATACAAATTTTTCCCTCTTTTGTGCAGTTTATTTCGCGGAAAAAACTCTATTGATATAAAAAAATACATTGATAACCCATTTTTTTTTTACCAAGAAGAATTAGATCGTATGTTTCATAGTGGCGATGATGGGAAACACAAATATTGTGCTCTGGCCTTAGTTGTAATGTTTAACAATAATCTAGAGGAAGCCTACCTGACAAGAAAAACAAACGATATAACAAAAACTACTATAGAGGAGACATGTGAGGCATGCCATTTAAATATAGGAATGCCAAAGCGAAAGCTTAAAGTAGAACTAGACATACTAGAAGGTACATACGTCACAAAGGAAGCTGGTATATACCATACAATCCATGATAAACTTTTTGATTTTATGGCTAATTATTTTGGACAACGTATGATCCAATGTTTTATTGACAATGCTGATAGTACGTTAATAATGCAGAGGTGTCTTTGGGAAAGTTATAAATTGGAAACTAATCCATATGACAATACCAATGAAGGAAATTCAGAACAAGAGACAGAGAGTGAAAATATCTTTAATATTTCTTTTCCTGACAACATGCTAGAAATGTATCTTGAACGCATGATTCAGAATTTGATACGAGGCAAAGTTGCAAATGTTATTGATGATAGGAACATGAATTCGGGTTCGTTCAGAAATCACTTTCTTGATCATATAAACAAGCTGGATGAATCAATACAAGAAGAACTAGTACGTGTTAGAGACAATGAAACTCAAGGCACAGCATTATACCACGTTTGTTGCCATGGTAGTGAGGAATTAGCCAGATGGTTGCTTGAACACGGTACTGATGTCAGGATATGTAATGATTATGGCATATCGCCTTTACACGCAGCTTGCGAAAACGGTTATATGGACATCATTAATCTGTTATTACAGGAAAAGGATAAGATTAGAAAATATGTTGCTGATAAATTATTATACCATAAGGCAAACGTAAATCAATGCAATACGAATGGAGTTTCACCATTATATATTGCATGCCAGAATGGTCATTTGGACATTGCTGTTAAATTATTAGACAATAAGGCAGACGTAAACAAATGTAATAAGAATGGAAGTTCACCATTATCTATTGCCTGCCAGAATGGTCATTTGGACGTTGCTGTTAAATTATTAGATAATAAGGCAGACGTAAACAAATGTTATCAGGATGGAAGTTCACCATTATTGTATGCTTGCCACAAAGGTCATTTGGACATTGCTGTTAAATTATTAGACAATAAGGCAAACGTAAACCAATGTAATCTTAAGGGAACTTTACCATTATATATTGCCTGCCAGAAAGGTCATTTGGACGTTGCTGTTAAATTATTAGACAATAAGGCAGACGTAAACAAATGTAATAAGAATGGAAGTTCGCCATTATATATTGCCTGCCAGAATGGTCATTTGGACGTTGCTGTTAAATTATTAGACAATAAGGCAGACGTAAACCAATGTAATCTGAATGGATTTTCACCATTATATATTGCCTGCCAGGAAGGTCATTTGGACGTTGCTGTTAAATTATTAGACAATAATGCAGACGTAAACCAATGTAATCAGAATGAAACTTCACCATTATATATTGCCTGCCAAGAAGGTTATTTGGATTTTGTTGTTAAATTATTAAACAATAAGGCAGACGTAAACCAATGTAATCATAATGAAACTTCACCATTATATATTGCTTGCCATAATGGTTATTTGGACGTTGCTGTTAAATTATTAGATAATAAGGCTGACGTAAACAAATGTCATAAGGATGGAACTTCACCATTATGGTATGCTTGCCAGGAAGGTCATTTGGACGTTGCTGTTAAATTATTAGACAATGAGGCAAACGTAAACCAATGTAATTTGAATGGAAGTACACCATTATATATTGCCTGCCAGGAAGGTCATTTAGACGTTGCTGTTAAATTATTAGACAATAAGGCAGACGAAAACCAATGTAATAAGAATGGAAGTTCACCATTATATATTGCCTGCAAGAATGGTCATTTGGACGTTGCTGTTAAATTATTAGACAATAAGGCAGACGTAAACCAATGTAATAAGGATGGAAGTTCGCCATTATATATTGCCTGCCGGGAAGGTCATTTGGACGTTGCTGTTAAATTATTAGACAATAAGGCAGACGTAAACCAATGTAAAAAGGATGGAAGTTCGCCATTATATATTGCCTGCCGGGAAGGTCATTTGGACGTTGCTGTTAAATTATTAGACAATAAGGCAGACG